>JAZHYW010018809.1:0-47131 GCA_037355805.1 Ixodes ricinus | reverse complement strand
CAGAATATCTGAGGTGTCATTAAAGATATTTCTCTGAACTTCTAAAGCTTTCGGTGCATGTCCGTACAACAAAAACCTGTATTTAAGTGTATTTCTTCATGACGATCTCCCTAACAAGCTCTGAACTGATTTAATCTTTCAGGGCAGTGTGGAAGTAGCAACGGATACATTTCTTTGTTTACTTTTATTATGTTTATGGACATTGCATAATTTCTTGCTTCATATCTGTTTGCAGGGAAAGGAGCTAGCCCTGTCCAGCTCCATTGTGGAAACGATTGACGAACCTCCCAGTCATCCCAAATGAAGCCTGCTTAATTAGTCAATATTTGCTTTCTTTTATGCATAACTTATGCAATTAATACAAGTTAATCGACAGTGTACATAATGGTAACTTATGATGGTGATTCTCATACTGCCTGAAATAAAGTCTTGCATGATCTTTGAGATTGCTTTGTCTTGTGTTTTGCTGTTCCTTGCGTAGTGCACATCTATTTCACATGGTTGCTTGAGGTGGTTTGGGTTTGTACGGTTTACGATAATAACTTCGAGAGAATGATGTTCTTCGGGAAACAGTAATAAAATTTAAAAAAAAATATTAATTGCATTCGTTTTTTTTTTTTTTTTTGAGAACTACCAATTTTTACACGTTAAATATAATAAATTTTAAAGTTTCTTTTTTTGTGGGGGGGGGGGGGTCTGGAGGGTCTGGACTATTGCATATCAAAGCTGAGAAGAGCATTGCAAGTGGGGCCTCAAATTAAGAAGGCGTGTTCCATCTGGTATGGTCCGGGACTGTGTGCCCTGTTATTACCTGCTAAGTAAAAATAGAGTTCAAAATATTTTTCTCTACAAAGTGCACTACACCTGTGAATCTAACGAACAGAACTACGTGGGATGTAGACCTTTGCAACGGCATCCCACAAACTTTGCAGAATGATTTCTCATTGCAAGTTCAAGGACAATAGTCAGTACATTTTTTATTTTCGTATAAACTTTGTATTTTAACATCCGAACAAGACAATGCAGAAGAAAATGGTAACAATAAAAACCCAACGTTGCGGAAAAGAAAACGAAAAAAAAAGCAGGCATTGGAAGTTATGGAGTTTTAAAGATTTTGTGTGCAATCCATCAACGCAACGCGATCAGTCCGCGTGGAAAGATCATGCGCACTGCTCCCGACTTCTAAAGCCCGAAAACGTCGCGGAGAAACTTTATTTCCGTTGTTTACAATTCATTAATGATTTGTGACAGACGACACGTGACGTCATCAAATGTACACAAAGTTGGCACTTTGCGAGCGTAGGCTTAATAGCGATGAATGTAGCACGCTGCTATCGCTGAAAGGGTTCGTGTTTGGTGTGTTTTATTTTTTTATTTTTTACGTGCCTTCGTCGCAATTCATCAGGCGAGCTCTCCGAATGTCATCGCTGCAACGAGGTCCCACGGCTAGAGCCGGGAAGAATTTTTTTCTTCTCTCGGCTAATGTGAGTGCATGATCTGCCTATCGCCATCTTGCGCTCTTGAAGCTTACCGTCAAAGAAATTCGCTTTGTTTTGTGCGACCACTGAGACACCGCCGAGAGCGTCGTACCGACAGGTAAGTCGTCGATGTTTCAGTCCCTCGTTTTAGACGGGTTCCGCGGTCGCCACGGCGACATTTTGATCACAGACTGCGCGAGAAGCTGCCGCACTTATCGGGACTGAGATGGATACCGAGCATACTTTAAATATCCAAACGTTGTGTTGTGTTGTGTGCTACCACGCCATTAGGCCTAAGGCACCCAATTTTACGCGTTTTCACGCCTCTGTGGGACTCTCAGACGCACTAGGCGTCCGTGTTTTGAGTCCAGCGTCCTGCGATCGCCCGAAAAATAGCCGTCGCGCGTTGTTTGTGGTCGACCGCGACCAGCGGGGAAGAGGGGAAGTTTAGCTATGTGCCGGAATTTCGTCTCATTTGCGATGGGCACTGGCGACAGTGTTCCCCAAACCAGTTAAACGTGGCACCCCGATCACCCCCGAAAAATCTGCTTCCCGCCGATCCGCGAGGAAGGTGAGGAACCGCGTCTCTTCTGATCGTTGTGTGCGAAGAGTTGGCGACGTGAATAGAAGCAAAGAAAACATCGCGAAAAGAGAAAAAAGAAAACGGAGTGCAGTGTTGTTGCGAGTAGTCGCGACGAGCATTTTTTTCTTTCTTTGGTTTTTGTAAATGCACCACAAAAACTCCTTGGTTCTGTTTTGCGTAATACTGCTGCGATGACCAGAAGAGTGATGCGCCCGTGTCGTGCTGTGTGCCGTGAACTCCGTAATCCAAGTTTTTCTGTCTGAAGAGGACGGACGAGTGGGGACCCTTTTTCTGGAAGAAAAACAGCAAGGTAGACTGTATCGGAGAATTCGCCATCACGATCGGGGTGTTGTCGGTTGCGTGTGTCGCGTTTGTCTCCACTATAGTCGTCGCCGTGTGATCGTTTGGTTCCGTCTTAGGTGCGTCTTGTGCGCGGCCGATGAAGAAAGCCACCTTTGACTTGAGCGAGCTACACCGGTGGTAGGTCGCAATTCAGATGGGAAAAGCAGGATAAAATTCTGCTCTCATAAGGGGTTCCCGTCTGTGATGTGTGTGTGTGTGCGTATGGAGAAGAAAAGGTTAGCTTATATGAAGGGTGCGCTTTCCGTATTGAGCTAGGAAATCCTGGCCTACCGCAGACAAAAGAAGAAGAAAAACATTGGGTGAGGTCCACTTTATTGCAATTTGTCACGGAAGCTAAACGTTGCTCTACACAGAATTCATGTTTTTTCTGATTTGGTGCGGAGAACAATTCCTTGACATTGCAAGGGTGCTCGTTAAGAATATCAGTAGATGTCCGTTCTAGTGAATTTTATATATTTTTTTATTTGGGGGAGTGTAGCAGGAAATTGGTCAGTACGTCGTTCAAAAATACCCTGCAGCTGCTGTGTGAAAATAATGAGGCGGCTGTTATTTCAAGGCCGCTATTATTCCAGCTGGAACAGTTTTTGCAATGTGGTATTTCCTGTACTGAATTGCTGTGACGGGGAGCTTTAGTTCCTTCTTTGTAACAGCTCCAATTGTGAATGCTCTTTGTTGGGTTTTTAGCTTTGCTGCCAGTACTTGATATCCTTTGTAGATAAAGTGCATGCGTTACCCTGTAAAAGGAAAGGTAGTCATGGCGGTGGAAACTTGACCTCTGCTAGAGATAGTTCTGTTTACCTCGGAACAACTTTTTTCTGACAGTACTAATTTAATTTAATTTTTAATATAGCAGACATCTCGAAGGAGTATGTGTTTCAGTGACCTCCTCAGATTTTTATCAATGCCGTTCCACGGTCTTGGGCGTCTAGAAACATGTAAAAGCAACCTTATCTTGGCTCGTCCTTCTCTGAAAAAAAAAGAAAAAAAAGAAACTGTTGCTGTGCGGTTCATCAAGCTCCTGCTTGGTTCCTATCAGTGTTTGCGATGACTGTCTGATCTTGTCTTGTGCTCTGGAACAAATCTTTGTTAAGAGCATCCCAGGGCATATCACGCTTATGTGCTGCATTATTACGGTCCGTGCTTGGACATTTCATCTAGTCTCATGGCCACCGATGGGTGGAGGGTTCCTGGTTACCTCTCACCTGTCATATGTGCTGACCCGGCCTTTCAAAGCTGTGCGTTCTGTCATGCTCAGAATGCATGAATGTATGAATATTAAGGGGTATGTGTTTTTTCTATTGAACATTTGGAATTTGAGGGGTGAACAGGTGTTTTTAAGGGCTCTTGAAACACCTGTTCTTAGGAGGCATTAGAAAGAAGTATCCTTTGAGGCAAGGGAAATTTCTTCTCATCTAAGAATTTGTCTCCTGAGCATTTATCCTGAACATCTTGAGCCATTTCCTACCGAAGTTGGGTATCGAGCCATCAAGATGGGGGCTTCGGGGGTGATTGAAGCCATGAAGGCATACTACATAAGACGAGAGGTAAACAGACGCTCGCGGAGTTCGAACAATCTGTTTGTGTGTGTCAGTGCTCTGTCCTACGTTTTTATTCTTTCATGTCTTTGCATGCTTATCAACAGACTCTTTTTCCTGTTCCTGTCATACTGAGTTAGGTTTCCGATAGTTAGAAGGCAGGTTGGTGAGACCTGTGGAGGCTGTGGGTCTGGTGCAGTCCGTCTCTGCTTCCCAGCTACACCTACACAGGTGCTTGTTGCTGTAAGTCATGTCATACAAAGCTACAGTATTGAAAAGGGGCTGCTTAGGTTTTCTTAAAAATTGGGGCTTTTTTGTTTCAGTGTTGAATATAACTTGTCTCGCTAATACGGACACCTTCATTCCCCCAAAACATTGACCATAAAGTGAGTCGTCCGCAGCGTTGGGAAGTACTTCAAGTACATTGTGCTTAAAGTACTACTTCAAGTAGGTTTAGGAAACTTGTACTTTACTTGAAGGACATTCTCTGAGTATGTACTTGTTCTTTACTTGAAGTATTTTCGGGTACTTTCCGACGAAAGTACAATTCCCGACTTCAAAGTACATTCCCGAAATTTGGTTTTGTTAAATTTGTATCACAAAATGATGCTTTGTCAACTCCGAAGAAATACTGAGAAGGATATTCTACTCTCACCAGAAACGTGAGCAGACGAGGCATCGCTCCGCTTGTTCTGGGGGCGGCTTTCCAGTAGCTTTTTGAACTCTCGCTACTTCTCGGTCGGGCCAGCGTAAGCGAGGAGGGTTAAAATATTATGAGAGCAAAATTAATCATAATCTAGCATCTGAAACTGTGGTGCTGAACAATTAAACTTTCAAGTCGAAGAAAAAGACAACAGAGGAGAACGTCACAATGTTTTGAGACATTCTCTTTTGTCTTTTCCTTCGATTTGAAAGTTCCTTAATTTTTTCGCACCCCGCGATCTCAGGTGTCACATTATCATTAAGTATTACCAGCTCGCTTTCACACTCACTGGTTTTTTAATTAAAGAGAGGACACCCCTCTATGAGAGGATTGCTTGCTGAAACTACGAAGCTGACATCATGCTCTCTCGTAGTACATTTAACCCCCTTCGGTGCAACAATCCAGTGGAAGCGGCGCCAAATTCAGAAGAGGGACTTGTGAATTTGGCTTCATTCCTAAAGATAACTACTCTTTGGCCACTTGACTTTATCAAATATTCGCCGCTGTTTATGAAAATGGGTCATGCATACCTGATTACCCCTGGGGAATGCGTAATAGTTAACAATCACTGTACAGGGGAATTAAAGGTCATCATGAAATATTATGTTAAACCACTTGTACTTTACTTTTAAAGTACACTGTAATTACAGTACTTTACTTCAAGCACATTGCACCCAGTGTACTTTACTACTTTACTTAAAGTACATCACGTATAATTTACTTTGTACTTTACTTGAAGTACCTTTTAGATGTACTTTATCCAACACTGGTTGTCCATAACAACGAGATAAAATGCATGTACAGTGGCCCAATTTTTTAATAATATCAAGCGAGCGTTGACCGCCGGGACGGCCAGCGCTGTGCCGCGGAGAAATGCGGCGTCACGGGAGAGATTAGGCGCGTGTGCACAAAGCTCTTTCCGTTGCGAGCGTCGTCTGCTAGGCTGTTCCGTTGACCGCCCACAGCCACTGTTCATAATCTGCTGGCATAGCTAACAGCCTTTAAAAGGGAACTCCGGTCCAAACTTTCGATTTTGGGATTATGACTGTTTTTAGTGCAGTGCAGAGTCCCTGAATTGCAAGGTGTAATTTTTTCTCGTTATTGTGCATAGTTTTAAAGATATCGACGCATCAAAGTTTTTTTGGGGCGCGGCCAACAAAACCGAAACTAGCCGCTCGAGGCCCCGGCAACACTGGAAATCCGCCGCTATGTAAACGTGACGTCAGGATCGTTTTCGTTAAACGAGTACGCAGGCCGAGCGGCACCTGCCTCTGTTGCGCTAGCCATGTAAAGCTAGGAGGTAAGCTGATTTTGTGTTTAATTCTGTATACGTGGTAGTTATCCAGCATATGTAGCAAGAGCTAGTGCGTATACCCAAAAGCTAGCGACTGGAAAACCCGTGAACTCGTTCGGTACCGTACTCGGCGGCCGCCGCCGTGCGTGCACTATGCCGTACTCGTCACTTGTACACCCAAAAGCTAACGACTGGAAAACGAGTGAAATCGTTCTGTGCCGTACTCGGCGGCTGCGGCCGTGCGTGCGGTCTTCCGTACTTGTCGCTAGGCCTAAATTGTCATCGGGGCTCCGCGCGAGAGAGCGGCGCTGCTCTACGGCGCACTGCCAGTGACGTACAGTACTGAGGGCCCTCTCGCTTTCGCGCTGCGGGTCAGTCCCAGACACGAAGCTTTGGGGCTCTCCGACGTGGGCCACGGCGCCCGAACACACGCGTGCTGGGCTGTATACGTCTGTTTTTTAGTTTTTTTTTTTCCTGGGGCGCGTAAAAGCCGAAGTTCAAAGTCTACTCGTCGAACAGCGTTCACCCACACCTTCCCCAATTTGCGGTCCGTTGGAAACTTGTGAAAAAGCACCTCCGGGTTGCGCAGCGGGTTGTTTGAGCAGCCCACAGCACCTACAAGTCGTGCTTGGCATCTTTCGAGGAACAGCTGGGCAGGCTTGGGCGCACCGAGTTGCTCGCTAAAACGAGTCCTCACAAGCAAAGAAACAAAGGCTATACCGAAGCTACACGGGCTACAGATAAAAGCAAAGGCTAAACACGCCAATCACAAGCCGAAGTAGCGGTGGTAGCGGCTCAAAGAAGCGCACCTTCGCAACGCCCGGACCGGAGGAAAAAGAGAACGATACTGACGTCACGGCCCAATGTTGTTTTAGCGATCGGCAACCCGCTGGCCGCCCGCTAAGGAGCAGCGGCTCGCGGCGGGTCGCATTTTTATTATCGGCATTAGTTGAGAATACGGCGTCCCCCTGACGTAATATTTTGGCTGGGGTCGTATTTTGTGTCACTACAGCGATACCAGTAATTTATTTCATTTTGAATTTTGGCTTGAGTTTCCCTTTAAGCAAAGATCTGAACAGAGCTGTGCTTTTATTTTCTACTTTTTTCGATACTGCTCAGGCGTGGCGTAAACCACGCGTCATCTCGAGTTTAATTTACTTTTTTTATTTTATGTTTGCGTTTACTTTTGTGAACACCAACAAAAATGAAAACTACGGTGACGCGACAAACTGAATGCAACGACGCATTAAACTATTTACCGCAGCTAATGCTACGAGCCATCAAAACGAATCCAGTGCTTGTACCCTGCCGCGTGACATCGTGCTTTCACGTGCAGTTGTACCCAACGGGAAGGCCACATGACACACTTTCAGTGACGGACTGGCCTAGGTGGCTCGTAGCGTCGGCTGCGGTACAACACAAAGTAAAACGGAGTATCGACAGGGGTTTTTCTTGGTGTTTCGTATTATCAACTGCGTTGTTGCTGTCGTCATCTAGCCTATGTAGCCTTGTAGTCATACTTTTCTTTGAGCAGCGGGCGTGCGCACATTTTTATGCCTCCTCGTTGCCCGTAGAAACCACGGGAACCTGTTGTGAGAATTTCGATGGGCGGCATGACGCAAGGGATATAGCAACAACAGTCGGGGTTATACAGGCTATCGTCAATAGGATTGTGAACGCATTCCAAGAGGAGGGGCGTATCGGCGATGCACTTCGAAATTGCAAGCGCCCTGCCCTCCTTTGCTATGGAGCAGGGGCTGTGTGCGATCAACGGAATAGCCTAGCAGACGACGCTCCCACGAGAAAGCGCTTTGTGCGCACGCACTTTATCTCTCCCGTTTCGCCGCACGCCTCCGCGGCACGGCGCCTGCCGTCCCGGCGGTCGACGCTCGCTTGATATTATTAAAAAATCGGCGACAGTACACCCGCCGGCGATCCGGAGGTGAACGCCGGATAGCCGACCGGCCCATGCTATCAGCGCCATGACGCGGCTGCCGTGGCGGCTGGCTGTCTTATCGCACGCTTCGCCGAAATTAAGCGCTTGGATCGAGCCCTGTTCTCAGCTCTGCTGCTACTCCCTGCAGAAAGCGTGGAAGGGGTTTCGATTTCGGCATCGCTTCTTGTAGGCGCCGCGCCCACGTCATTGCCGGCAAATGATTTGCACATAGCACGTGAACTAGAGCGGACGTTCTTCGGCATGGTTTATCAGTGACTCAACCGCTTTCTTCGATCATGAGCGAGCGATAATATACCCGTTTTGAAAGTCACGTGCCGATTATTAGGAGGTCGGAACCACGGCACAATGGCAAAGCGACTGCATCGATGAACGTGCAAGTCATTCCATAAGATAGCGAAGGTCGGAGCGCGGCCAACGCTACGGGTCGAAGAGCCAGTCAAACATCGTCGAAAGTACAACGTCCCTGCGCTCATCACCTTTTTTGTGGGTGTGTTGTTTCCAGTGTCATGACGTCGAAGTTTTCACCCGCCATTGTGCAAGGATTTCACAGCTGCCAAGAGAGGGCCGTATTCCGAAAGGGGGTTTATAACTGCGAACGCTAATTAGTAATAACTGTTCTTCTTTTTAAGAAGCGGAAAGTATAGTTACGTTTTAGCTTTGTTCCACTGCCTTCCGGTTTAGCGCATATCACAACAAAAAACTACTAAATCACATTGCCTACCGATAGCTGTTCTGAAAGGCTCCTTCCGCAATCCTCGCGCTCTCAACGAAGAGCATAGAGAAATATAGTACTACGTAAAGAGCGGACACTTCCATAGGCCCCAGCGGCCCAATTCAACGTCAGCGAGCGCACCCAGCGGCCAGTATAGTCCCTAGTTGAGTGTTGAATGGATGGATACACGCAGTAGCCGCTGGCCAGATGAATGAATGGATTCAAGGTGAATTTTGGCGGTATTTTTGTATCGGGTAGTAGCATGCGCCCTCTAGTTTAACGAGTCAGTGTTATTGTAACTAGCATGGTTTTTGTTTAAAATATAATTGTTTGATCAGCATACCTTAATTGTACTGGAGTAGAAAAGTCATCCAGCACTACATATAATTCAAACTGACCGCACACCGAAAAAGATATTTTCACATTTGTGCTAACTCTCTTGAAGGGACGACATGGGACGACACCAGGGATTGACACACAAAAGTATTTATTTTTGTAACTATGACAAGCAAAACAAACATCAACTCTGAAGGCAAGGAGTGACGTATGTTATTCATACATTACAAAAATAACAATACACATGCAAAATGTATGAATAACGCGTCAACAGTTGTACAATGGAAAAAAAGTACTGTATTACAGCGATACTTACAGCGACAAATGCAATATGATGGAGGGCATTTAAAAAAAATTACCGTCCAAGTTCCATGAAAGGCGCTTGCACATATGACCATGTGCTGAAAGGCGCTTGCACGTATGACTGGCCCAGTGGCTCCTAAATTTAGTGACCGAATGCAAATGTCCGTCAACAAAGAAACTAGTCACAATACTTCTTACATATACCGTATACCATGACCGCAACGGAAGAATGACTAGAAACCCGCACGAGAAAACAAGCCGCAGAACCAACTCAACCCACACAACGAGGCAAGAGACACAGACCAAGCAGCCGAAGTATCCGCCCTCCGTTTGCCCTCCGTCGAGTCCACGACTCCGAAGCCAACCGTCGTGCCGCAGCCATAGCCACAGCCGTTGAAGTCGTTTTTGAAAGTTTTCAAAGTTCGAAATAATTTTAAAAGTTTACTCTATACAATGAAGTTATTTATTAATATTATATATCTGACAAAAGTTCAAAATAAGTGGCACTGTTGCGCCTACTAACGGCCAGTAGAGTCCCTAACTCCTGGGCCGCGAAACGGCTTGAGTGGCCACTCTTTGCGTAGTACTATATTCTCTATGCGAAGAGTAGCAGCAGAGCTGAGAACAGCGCTCGATCCAAGCGCTTGACCTCGGCGAAGCGCGCGATAAGAAAGCGAGCCGCCACGGCAGCCGCATCATGGCGCTGATAGCATGGACCAGTCGACGGTCCGGCGTTCACCTTCACATCGGCGGCGTGTGTGACTGCCTCGTCCCCAAAAACTTTGTCTAAGGGTGGGGTATTCATATGAACAGGATCCATGTGAATGAGAGACATGACTGTAGTATGAAAGGCTTTCGTTATGAGTGGCACCTTGTGCCGAGATAAAAGTGATCTGCATCAACAAGGCATGATGAGACACATTTGTGGGATTGGCTGCTTTGTTTGAATATTCTTAAGGATTTCAATGAGAGGGAGAGACAGTTGTGTGTGTGAGTGTGTGATTGTTTGCCTTACTTTGCAGTGTACCTCATTCTAGACTACTGTACTGGATTGGGATCTCATGAGTAGATTATGAGTCCATTTGCTTGATTGTTCATTGAGGAGAGCTTGCTCTATCGTACCCTTAATGCTACTTTACACACGGGACCTGTTGTACCGTTTTGAAGTAACATAAGAAAGGTTTACAAGATACGCAAGGAGAACCACGGCACTTGTGGTGCAAACAGGCATATGCGAGGCCAGATAAAAAAAGCCGTTTACAACTCCCTGTAACGCCGGATTGGAGCGCAGCTCTTGAGGAGGAGGACGGAAGGTACTGAGGGGAGGGTATACCCCTGCTCCCTCCTCCTCCCTCGTTATCCTGCCTGCTACTCCTCCTCCCCTTATCCTCCCCCTCCACCCCTCCTTGTCCTTCACCTCCTCCTCATCCTTCAACCTCATCCCCTTGCCTCCTCCTCCTCTCACCTCCCTCCTCCTCCACCCTAGCTGCTGTCCTCTTTGCCACTGTTCCTCGGGCGGTCTTGCCCTAAGAGCTGGAGGGGCTCACGTGACCAGGGGCCACGTGCGTGGTCTAGGGGGCCACGTGGCCTAGGGGGTCAGGTGACCCGGGGCCACGTGGTCTAGGGCCTAGGGGTCCTAGGGTCCCCGGTCACGTGACCTGGGGCCTGGGGGCCACGTGGTCACGTGACCTGGGGCCTAGGGGGTCACGTGACCGATGGCCACGTGGCCTGGGGCCACGTGGTCTGGAGGTCACGTGACCTGGGGTCACGTGACCTGCGGTTGCGCCGACGCCGACGGCACGCCGACGGCGACGCCGCTCAGGCCGGAAACGGGCGCCTAAGAGCTGCGCTCTAAAAGACAGGAAACCAACCAAAAGACGCCGAGGCAATTAAACAAAATGATGTGCCTCGTGTAAGAAGAAAAAGTGGTCAGCTGACTATGGAAGGTCTTCAGTTCGCTCGTGACAAACAACGGGGACACTGTGAAACCATATCAGTGCGCGAAAGGCGAGGGGAGGCCATATTTCGCGCCATCATGAAGCTCTCACGAGTGTCGCAGCTTTTCCTCTTATCAGGAGCAAATGCCAATTCGGGAGTGTTCGGAGGAGCGGTGTGTGGGTGCACCTGTGTAGCAGGTCCCAAATTGTGCTGCCAAGGGATTCAGCAACTAGGTTTAGAGAAGATAGTGTGCCCACCGATGACTAGCAACAGGCATCATACCTTCTCTATGGCTGCAGACGCAAGATTTATTTGCAGCGATGACAGAGAGCGTACCTCGGGCCACCTCTGGGGTAGCAGCATATGGGAAATCTGGTTGTCTCTTGCAGCCCCACGCCTCACCTCTTCACACACTTTTTGTTTGTTGTGGCTGGAATTCTTCACCTTTTCTAGGCGTTTCTGGAGTGCATTCCTTGGGCAGATTGCTCTGGTAAATATGTCCAGGGAAGTTTAGGCATTATGAAGGATTTAATTCTGGTGAAATACTTCCTGTTTGAATATGTGTTCCTTTGGAGTACAATCATGAACTATTAGTGATCAAGTTCTATAAAATTGTAAAACTCTAGCTATTAGAGTTAGTATGAACAAAGAAACCATAAAAAATGTATTCTTAGAAAGCTGAACCTCTGTTCTTGAACAGCTAGTACATGCATTTGCGGATCTATTGCTGTTTTAGTACTACATCTACATGATTTTTTATAGTTTTCAGCTGAGTGTATAATAATGAAATATTTAGGTCAGTGTTTTTTTTATGCAGAGTTAATTGTATGGCCAAGTGCATTTTGTTGGTATAAATAAACATTTTATCTGCAGGTTTGGTAATATGGATAAAAAATAAATCATGGTACCTGGTAATTCCTTCTGGAGCAGAATTCAGTGGCTGCATCTTTATATTGTCAGTGTCATTGCATTGGATAATACTACTCCAAAGTCCTTGGTAAGCTTTTGAGTTCCTTCAAGAATCTATCGGCAGAACTATTTCTGCAAGTTTATTACTCATGCTCATTCCTTTCTCTGAAGCAATGGGCAGCTCAAACATAATGGATGGATCTTGACATAACACATCAGATGAGATTGTAGTGGCATGGCCTTATACCAGTGCTATGACAATGTGTATGCTTCCCTAGAGTATCCTTAGTATGTTTCGGGAAAATATTTTGTATTTGGGCATATAACACTTCTGCTGGTGTAAGAAGATAGCACACAAGATCTCTGTAGCAAAAAGAAAGGTGCTTGCAACTCAGCAGGGTCATGCTCAGGCAGACATGTAGTAGAAAAGAAAGGTAACTACTGTTACTCAAAAGAGCATTGACGGTGTACGTGAGCCACAGGGGGCAATCTCAGCTATCATCATCATCGTTTGTGACGTGCCTGCGGTAGGACTAGGCACGTATCCGTTCCCACGACTCGCGGGACCGTCCCTGCATTGAGGGCCCGTGTCCCGCGTTCCACAAGCAGCTAACCAAAAATCTTTGAAGTGTCCCGCATTTCACATTGTCGTAGCATTGAACTACGAACATTATGGCGCTTTCCGGGAGGAACAGGCCACAGGTGTAGCGCGGAGGTCGCTGATAGATGTGTGAATCTCGGTGGTATGCCATTTCTCTACAAGGATCTGCGGAAGCGACCGTCAGCTCTTGCAGGAGTCCGACGCGCGTATCCTGTTGTGTCTCTACCTGATGACAAAATATTGCGTGCAAAAAAATTGTTCGCCAAAAGTTGAAAAATATTATATTGTAAACATTTGCAAATCATAATCTGTCATGCAAAACAATTGAAAGGTGAAAGTTTTTTTTTCTTTTTTTTTAGTGAGTGATGTCCACACATACGCAGAAAACCTGCAACTCACAAGGGTCGTAAAAACAAAAAACATAGGGTTCTAATTTTGTGCAAGAGCATGCGTTAAAGTGGATGCTTCAACGAAATTTGAAATTTTGAAATATATCCGTCGTGTTCAAAAATAGGTTGAATATGATCCGCAATATCCGTAAATGACAATCGCACCTAATGTTTGTATTTTGAGCCTGGTGGCTGTATTTTTTGTTATAAACGGCCCACTCTAGCAAGCGCTCGGAGCAGGCCCAGCTCAGAGCACGTGACATCCGACGCAACCGTGACGTAGGTCGTCTCGTGACGAGCAAAGCTACGGCGAGGCTGACGTCGAGGGGATGGCCTAGTCGTTCCAGCCACCGAAAGCGGCTGCTTGGTGTGTACGAATTTTGAGTGACGGGTTAATCTTTTATAATCTTGTAGGGGGACAATAGCTGACTTCTGGAACACACAAAAGGGATTCCCGGGAAGACGGGAGCTCCTCCTTCCCTCTTCTCTCGTCGTGGCCGGAGGCGAGACACTCACCGTCACTAGCTGTCAAGGTTCCTGGACAGGCATTACAAACCAGGCGTTAGCGACATCCACCAGGTGCTCTTTGCTAATCGTTTAATTCGTTTTAAAATTCCTTTTCGTGACTTTTTTAACAATATATTGGTGTGTTCGATGTGATATTGCTCCTTTGAACACATATAGACCATAAAATAAGCGCCGAAATTTCCTGTTGCAGTATCGCTTTAATATAAGAGTAATGCCCGTGTCCCACTAGAGCGACAGACAGAAACAAACGACAGCGACAAGACTCAAACCAGAGTCTCTCGCGATTTGAGACGCTTTGTAGAATAAAGAAGGCTATGCTCAAACACGAGCATCATGCACGCGAAGGTATCTTTGGCAGACTTGCAATCGCTCTTGCTTACTTCACGAGCTCACGAGCACCGAACGACTAAACGCCTGTCAAAGGTACTATCGCGAGCATGCTGCATGGGTTTGAGGCTTGTCGCTGTCTTTTGTTTCTTGTCCACCGCTCTAGTGGGACACGGGCATAAGTATCAACAGGAAACAATAAGTCGAAAACTAGTTACTGTTTCTTATTTCCCTTTCATGCATTAGGGTCTGCTGCAGTCGGTTTATATGTTTCAACTTAGGTACTAACAATAAAATATTTAACATTACAATTACGCAAACACATATCACTGTGAGTGAAAATTATTTTAGCTTAATTGCCACCACACAATTTTCAGGTGTATAATACGCTTTCGTACTTCACAGGATAGCGGGGTGTGCGTGATAGTGAATTTTTGTTAATACTTTTTTTCTTGAGTCGTGAAAATACCGTCCTCTTAATATCCCCCCCCCCCCCCCCCCCCCCGGTCAGGTGTCCCGCATTTCGCCTGCAGGAAGGTGGTCACCCTAGGTAGGACAGACTGGGACCAGGGTGTCTAGCGACCGGAAAACCGGGAATTTTCAGGGAAATTTTAGTTACCGGGAAAAATCAGGGAATTGTCAGGGAAATTGTCAAAGAGCGAGCCCAGTCAGGGAAAATAAGCTGGAAACACCATCGAGTGCCTGAGCAAAGACTTGAGGACTTGGGGGCAGTAATATAGGTAATAAATTCTGCTTAGACTGAGGCGCGGGCTCTGCTCCCCTGATGTAGAGTGTGCTACCCGATGCAAAGAGAACCGACAAAATCCAGTCCAAGCCATGGATTGGATTGGATTGGATTGAGAGCGCGACACTAAGCTAGATCCAGTTAGAGCTACTAGATTTAGTAACAAATGGGAAAGCCACAGACTCCAATTCAATCCAAGCCTTAAGCCGAAAGTATCGAAAAGTGCATCTGGCGGCCATGTTGACATTTGAATATTGATGTGTGTGTTGAGCGTCGTGTGTTGATCGTGTTTCCGAAGTACCCTTCATTGACGATTTCAGCGGCAAGAATGTGCCCGTTTAATCCGTACTGGACGAACCCAAATATTCCAAAATATGGAAGTTAGATTAGGCCCGTGCAAGATAATCCTCATTGTGCTCAATGCTCAATGCCTTGTGTTGTAATGGTCTTATATATTTAACCGCCTCTAAAGTGGTCAGGGAATTTCACCTGAAATTGTCAGGGAAAACCTGGAAAAGTCAAAGAATTTCAAAAGAATAATTTGCCTAGACACCTTGCGGGACATACCACGCAGATCCTGGACCCCACGGCTTGTCAGCCGTCCGCTTCATGCGCTGTTTGGGCAACGTGCACCAAAGCCTGTTTCATGCGTTGTGTTTATTTGGTGAAGTGATGTTTGTAGTAGGACATTTCACCAAGGCTCGGAAACCATGGCATGCGCAGAAAGCACTTTTCGCGCTGAGGTGTCAAAGCGCTCAGATGGTGGTGTGCTGCTCTATACTCCAGTACTTTTTCTGGATGCTGAAAATAGAATAACCAGCACTTTACCCTACTACCACATCTACCATGGCCAATGGGGTGTATTTTTTATTATGCTTCGGACAAAATAAAGCTGACAAAGGAATGCCTCGTCAAATTGAAAATAGGAAAGCGAAATTCGACGACCTCTCTCGTGTGTAGTAAACACTTCAGTGAAAGCGACTCCGTGTATCCTGTTGGTTCCAATGTGTTCTGAGAGTAGCGGCCTCTATTAGTTCCAAGTTGAATCTCTTTTAATTTGTGTAAACCAGTAAGAAACATTTCTTCAAAATAACTGTGAAAGAAGCGGTGGCTGGTTTCCGGAATTGTTTCAATTAAATTCCGCTTATTCACCTGTATAGTGTGAAACTTGCTGAGATTCCATCGGGATTAAAGTCTTCAATCCTAGCAAATTTTTACACTTTACGTCCCAAAAATTGAGCATACACTGCTACGGAATTGCTACTGTTTGTATGTTTAATGTTCTGCGGACCCAAACGCGCATAATGCGTGACGCGCCTCAACAAGCGATTTTAAATTTGCAAGCAATTCTTAGTAGAAATTGGATAGAACGAATGAATAAATTGTCTGAATTCGCCGGGCCATGTCTGACAATTTATGAATTTATGAACATTTCTGTTTTTCTTTTTGAGCAGAAGGTGCAGTGTTGCAAACTTCTTCGCACACGTTTCCAATGCGGGAGAAGCCAAGCATCAGTTATTTGCTCTGTCAGCAACTCGTCGAGCCGCACCTGGATAGAAGCGTCGGCATCGGCGAACTCAATGCAGCTAAAACAAGCGTGCGGCCGCTTATGCAACACAACTGTGCGTGCGTGCACAGCTACGAGGAGCAACATATTATTTACTCTGGTGAATGCAAAACCTTTTTCTACAGCAGCCTCTATAGATCAGAAAAATAAGAATTAGAGAGTTCGTGAGATAACCCTGACGCAAGCCGTGCTAGCTGTAACGTGAAGCTCCAGGCTTGTTTTTTCTAACATCTTTAAAGCTTTCTCTGACCTGGAAATGGAACTTTGGAAGGTGTTGTTATTCAATAGAAAGATCACTCTGCAAAAACTTTGTACGCGTTCTCTTTAGCAAATAATCCATTTTAATTAGTGGCATAAATCCAAACTAACAGTCACTCTGTGCTTTGATACAGCATGCTGTCTGGGCTCTGCATCGTACCAGCTCCGTCGCAGGAGGGCACCCGCGAGGTGGAGCCACCAAAATATGCTCTTCCTGCCAATTGAAATCTCTACTGTCTCTATTATTTTTAGGGTGCTCTTGCACTGAGGCCATTTTTTTGTAGTTTAAGCTTGCAGATGTTTCTTTTGGCTTCAGCATGTGAGAAATATCTTGCAGTACTCGATGGACACTTCGGGCGAAGCATATACAATGTTGTTTATTGCTTATCAAGATCTGCGTTCAATCTTGAATTCTGGAAACCCAATTCTTTCAATCATGGTCAGTGAAACGAGGTCTTGGGCTCGACAGCATTCGAAGCACAAATAGAATAGATAAGAGCCACAATCAGTGCCAGGGCGTAGAAAAACAAAGGGCACATGAAGTTGGAACACCTGTGTAACACGACTTGACTGGGCATCCGCCAAGGACCGCGGTTGAGCTCATTTTTTCGGTCCTGTTGTCATGGCATCAGGCACTTTCTCACGCCCCAGCAAGCAGTGCACTGAGAGTTGGAAGTGACCTTTTCCGGAAAATAGCAACAACCCATGACATTCAAGCATGGAAGGCTCTCGCTAAAGTCAAGCTTGGCAGAAGGGGAAAAAACAAAAGTCTAGGAAAAAAGGGCAATAGTATGTTGAAAGATCGCAGAGTGTTGTCTTTTTAGTGAAAATCGATCTGAAACCAAGTTTGTTTATTATTTGTCAATCATCTTCAGTGATTGAGCGTGGTTATGCATTGTCGGTCGTTCATCTTTGACTAGGAGAGCACAGCATGATCTTGGGCAAAGAAAATGTTTGCTGTACATATTCTGTACAGGCAATGAAGCGCCGTTGCCCTGTTCATCTCGAACAGAAGGGATGGAAATGAAGTTGCCCCATTAGGCTCTCATATACTTCCTACATACATACTTTGTTACTGAAAAAGTACAAGTGTTGTTTTCTTTTGTACAAATCTGATGCTGATCAGTTGATGCTATATATTATTTTTTTATAGGTGAAGAGAAATATCTCCAGAACACATGTGCAGGTCATGACACAGTATGCAGACAGCAAGTGCCAGGTCCCCCCACTCCTTGCTCTATCACTTCTCTATTACATAGTCTATAGCGGTGACATATCTAAACCATCTGCACTGTGTGATGTCAGTACATTTGGATACTAGCTTTGGTTAAGTTGTGTACTAATTTGGTCTTCCAACACTGACTTGTTTAATCAAAATATAACAGTGGAAACTGTGTCACGAGTTCATAGCTTTGACTGGTACTTTTTCTTGAACTTCTGCAATTCAAATGCTTCTCCAGCTCATCATTTGGCATCGAAGTTTCATAATATTATATCTGATTAATCAGGCATAGCATGGAGTGAGCCATGGCTCTTCTTTTTTAGGTTGAAACTGGGAGGAAAGCGCAGTTTTAGACTGGTCTAAGGAAGACAACAAAAAGATTACAGAGTTTGATATTGCAATTATTGCAGACGCCCTGAGAAATATATGCAGCAATTCCTTCCGCTGGCTTCGGCTTCCAGGCCAGGAGTGTGTGTATGTCTTTGCTTGTGGCTCTTTTCTAAAGTTAAGAAGAGTCTTCTTCATGGAAACATGATGGTGAAAGAGAAACAATCCACATATCTATATGGGATCCTGTTGTATAAAGTCTTTCACGAATGACCTTTGATTTTCAAACCAAGAACTTTGGTTAGATGGGTGACACCTTTTTTAATGTTGGTTTTCATTGGCTTATTTATATAGGGGCTGCCTAGTTTTTTGTATTTGTTAAAGAATACTCACAAATGTATGTAAAATCTTTTTTTTATTGTGGCAGTTTTAAAGATTTTGTTATCATTTGGTATTAATTGCCATTGAAATCTCAATATCTCGCCAGAAACTACGCCGGAGTTGGTAGAGATGTAGACGCGAGTCGAGGTTACCTAGCCCCTTCGAGGCTATGTTGTCAGGAGGGCTCAAGCAGCTGAAGAAGCACGCCTTTTTTTATTTGTGCTACTGTATTTTCCTTCACTTATTTTTTTTCGTCTGTCCGTCTAACGTTTACACAATATTGCTGTAACTTTTTTTGCGTAAAATGAATTTTTTTGTTCATGCGTGTCCCAACCAGACTGTTAAAAAAAGCATTTTGTTTTCAAGGGCTTTGTAAAAACAATGGAAAATAGTGTTTTTTATTTCTTATGCAACGACAGTTATTGACAAGGTTGCACCGTAGATCCTGGGGTGTGACTTCCTATTAATGTGGGCATGATTTTCTGCGTGCTGACGTGTGACCTAAATTCTGCCATCCTGTGAGGCAAACATTCGTTCTTGTCGATGTACCAAAGCA
Source organism: Ixodes ricinus (assembly GCA_037355805.1). Classification (NCBI taxonomy): domain Eukaryota; kingdom Metazoa; phylum Arthropoda; class Arachnida; order Ixodida; family Ixodidae; genus Ixodes; species Ixodes ricinus. The sequence continues at coordinate 28,119 of JAZHYW010018809.1, read as the reverse complement.
GTCTTTCAGGACCAACTTCTCTATAAATTTGCCTATACAGGATGTCAGTGAGATAGGCCTGAGGTTGAGAATTTGTTCGGGCGATTCACCCTGTTTGGGGATCAGTACAATTGTGGCTATTTTCCATTCTCGGAGAATTTCTGACACTTTTCCAAGCGGCGTTGATGATTTTTAGTAAGTGTTACGGTTCGTGCAGTAGCTTACACCGTCTTCTCCTGGGGCAGAGCTTTATTTGATGTTGGCGAGGGCTCTGGTGAGCTCATTCAACGTAAAAGTCGAGCTTATTCCTTCTGACTCGTTTGTTTCTCTAGGTGTTTGGTATACTATATTTGTAGTATATCTAGACGCAATGCTAGGATAGAACTGGTTGATCAGTGCTGTCCCTATTTCTTCTTCAGCGTTTCCCGTTCGGAGCTGTATCTTAGTTAGAGAGTGTTTGGGTTTAGCCTGTCCGAGGAGCGTGCGGAGTATGTTACATGTCCTTGCTGCGTGAAATTGGTTGTTTAGATTATCAGCAAAGATCGAGCCAGTTGTTCGTCACGAGTGTATGTGCGCAGACCTGCGCTTCTTCGGTTTCATCGTCTTGTATGGTTTTCTCCAATTTACGGTTTTTATTGCTCTTGCGCCATTTCTGTACGATTTTATGCCTTTTATCCCATAGCGCCACGAGGTGTATGTCAATTTGAGGAAGTCTTCAGATCTGCATTTTTTTGTGGGTTTTGTCTCGGGTTTTGTGAAGAGCTTGAATCCATGGCCTAAGGTTTTCCGGATAGTCAGTTTGTAGTGGGCTATATATATTATATAATATTGGTAGTGGGTCCTTTTTGTGCGTCCCTTTTAATCTGGACGATGCCTTCAAGAATGAAGTGGTCGCTTCCAAGATTTTCCTGCGTGTTTTCTAGGAGACATTAAGTTGGCCCTTGTAAAATGTCAGGTGAGTGGAGGTATCTCTCTCGACGCTGTTGCCTTCCCGTGTTAAAGGGGCCCTGCAATCATATTTAAGCGTCTACCTTTTTTGCGGTTTCCACGTCTCTTGGAGTTCGGGCAAGCCAGCAGGCACGGAGAAAGTAACTAAATATCAGTGCGTCATATTTTAAACGGACGAGGCGGAAACCTCCTCCACCTACGGGGGCGACCCGCGGTACCGAATGTGCGCAAAATGTGACGTCTTTGGTCCTGGGCTTACTACTGGTCAGAGCCGCAAAAGCTTGTTTGTTTTAGTCGAAATACAGAAGATAAGTGGCGCGAACCGTTTCCAATTATTTATAAAAGTAGTTTTTGTTCACTATTTTAGATCAGAAAAGAAACAAAGGCAGTTTAGAAAGTACGGAAACAAGAAATGACCCGTCGACATACTCGCCACCAAGTGGTGGAAAAGGCGGCGTATACTAGAAAGGTGTTGTGGGATCAGGCACGAACGAGCGGCGAGCGTAGAGAGGTCCCGGATGTACGCGGCGACGCTGCGGTCGTATGGACTGGAGGATCCGACTGGTTCCGAGCATTCCCAAGGCCTTCGGCGAGCCACTTTGGCTTGTGGTTTAGCCTTTTGGCGGTATGGCAGCGCGGAGTGGCGCCCGTTCTGAACTGATCTTTACCCCGTGTTTGCTGTCGTTTGTAGCCAATGAGGTGTCATGCCGAATTAGTGTTTAATCGCGTAGCAAATGCAATGCGAGCCGCCCTGGCTGCCCGCTTCACACAGCCTAGCCAGAACATGCTTTAGGGGTGCCCTTTCGAGCCGTCGACACGAGTGCGGCAGTCGTGACCGCACGTTGAGCTCACTACCCCTCCTCTAGTTGACGGCCACTCAAGCAACCAAGGCCGTCATGAAGGAGATTATTTTTTGCTTGCTTTTATAATTCTAATTTGCCTAAACTTTTAAAATAAAGCGAAATTCGAGAAAGGAAAAGTTGCATTAAGTTACTATGTTCAGTGCGCTCAGGTTCGGTGCAAAGTAAAAACCAGTAAAAAGTCTTTGCAGGCCTCCTTTAAGGTTGTCGTGTCATTTGAGGAGTGTCAGTGCTTGTTCCGAGGACTACGGTGTCAGTTTCCTTCCGTTTGGAGTGTTAGTCGTGAAACCCTATATTGATGTTGACTGTTGGTCTCTCGAGCAGCAATGTTGCAGCACTATTGTTGTCTTTCATTAGCTTTCTTATTAGCTTGGTCTCTGCCTTGTACTGTCGTGGTGTCCAGTGGCAGTTAATAACAAGGGTCTCTGAGGCGGAGTCCGGTGAGCCCGGATGCTTAATCTTGACCGCGACTGTTTCTTGTGTTGTATTGTTGAGATGAATAGTGACCAGTTGGATGGAAGCCAGACTTTTGGATACTAGAGTGACTGCCATGAATTCGGCTTGGGTTTGGTCTCCCTTCTTGCTGGTTATGATTGGTTGCGCGTATGAGTCGTAGCCAGGTAAAGAGACTTGGCCCGTTCGTTTCCTGCAGGGCTATGATGTCGGGTTTGAACTCTAGTGAATTAAGATGCTGTGTGAATAGTCCTCTCTTGCGACGGATGCCTCTGCAGTTCCACTCAAGTATATAAACGTGCGATGTGTGGTTTCGAAGGTGAGTATAAGTTTTCATTGGCGAGCTATTCATCGTTGATGGTTTCGTCATCGTTCTCAGGTAATGCGGCTGGAGGCCAGAGCTTTGTGGGGCCTGTTCGGTGAGAACGCATGCCTCTTCCAGGTGATTTGGAGGTTGGTAATAAGCTGCTCATTTTTGATCGTGGCGGTATCTATGTCCTCAACTTGTTTGGATATCTGGGTCAGGCTGTTGGTGATCTGTTGTAGTGAGGTGTCCTCTGGCTTGATTAGTTGCGTTGTTTGCTCCTATCGAAGCTTGGACGACGTTAATGAAAGTGTCGCGTTTGACCAGAATGTTGTCGACCTATGTCTCTAGGTTGTTCATTTTGGTTTTCAAGCGCGTTAAGGCGTGCCTCGTGCCTGCTCTTTGTGTACTGGGGAATTGCTAATGCGTTGTTTCTAGATATAGTGCCTTCTTTTATGGCTGGTGCGATGTTTTCTGTTTGTGTATTCTCTTGTGCAATCTGTAGGGCCTGAGTGTAGCTGAGCGACGGGTGCTCTAAGTGTATCACTCGGGTGTTCTTCTGGGCTGGCTTGTTATGCTGTTCTTGTTCCTGTGTTGGGGGGGGGGGGGTTAGGTGTCTTATTGAGGGCTAGGTGTTTCTTGTAGGATGCGTGCCCATTTCCCCGACAAATTGAGGGTCGACTGGTCACTGACTGGGGTTGTTGGTGCCAGCTTGAGATCCTCTGTGTGGGAGTCCCCTCACTTGGGTAGGGAGAAGCGATTTCACGTCGGCAGCGCTGGCCATTGTTCGTAGTTGTTGGCGAATCCTTCCGTCTAGGAGTGATTTCTTGTGGAGGATCTGTTGGAGGTTTTGCAGGCATTGCGGCGTTTCATTGCAGCCTGTTGGATGGCTTGGTCAGCCCGCTCTCTTCTAGGGCTCAGGGAGAGTTGGGAGGGTGTTTGACTTGACAGTTAACACAGTACGGTTCACATTCGTGGGGGGTCTGCTGGGGGTCCTGGTTCGAGAGGAAGCGTTTGCTGCACCTGGGGCACGTGTTGTGCGCTACCATGAATGGGCAGACGTCCGCGCGGTGGCCTTTATTCTGGCTTGCGCGCACAGTGTGCTTCGTGGTTGATGGGGATACACTGTTAGAAAAAATAACACGCCTAGACGTGTAAGCCGTTGTCCCATAGCGGACACGTCAAAACGTGTTTGTTTTACACGCAGCGCATGTGTGTTATTCGTCTACACATAAGGTGCCGTGTAAGCTTAACACGATACACCGTGTTTGCCTTCCGCGAAACACGGCTGATCGTGCTGCTCATAAAACATGGCGGTTAGCAGCCGAGAACAGGCAAGAGACGAGCCCAGCAAGCCGGGCGCCTTTTGCGCGAAGTGAGAGCACGCAGAGTTCTCGTTCTCTGTCTTTTATACACACTAAACAGTCACCAAGCGGCGGACGTAGCTAGGTGCAAAGGTACGTACACCCGCAGGCGATATGAAAATGAACGCCGGACCGTCGACCGGTCCTTGCTATCAGCATCATGACGCGGCTGCCGTGGCGGCTCGCTTTCTTATCGCGCGCTTCACCAAGAGCGAGTGCCGGGATCGAGCGCTGTTCTCAGCTCTGCTCCTACTCCCCGCAGAAAGCGTGGAAGTGGGTTTCGAGTTCGTTTGGAGATGCTCTGAGAAGCTCTTTTGTGGCCAGTTTCGACTTTATGATGCCCCAGACGTTTTTGACGATATTGACATCAGTGCCTTTGGGAGGCATGGCAGCTCCAGTATTCCGCGTTTAGCAAGAAGAGTCTTGGTGGAACGGGAGGTGTGGATGGGACTCAGTGCGTGTTGAAACCAAAGTCTCCATCCGGAAAGGGCCCATCTAGGACGTAGGGGATCAAGACGTGGTCAATTATGTCCGAGTAAACTTCCGACGTCAGGCGCCCGTCGATCCTGAAGATGGGGCCAAGTCCTTGGCAGGATATGGCACCCCAGACATTCACGCACCTACGACCACTGGCAGCCACTTCCTGGATAAAGTGAGGGTCGTATCTGCAAGGCAATGGAAGCGTTTTTTGGTGTCTCTTTTAGTCACGCCTGAACTTGGCCATCATAACTTCAGGTATGGCTAAAATTTGTTTGTAGTTCTCAGGCTCTAGCGGCGGGCGGGAAGCTTATAGCTGACCACTGATGATTTCCCAGAAAGTCTTGGTCACTAATGGCCTTGGACGTTGCAGAGGGAAAGATAAATCTATACCGTCTGTTTAGCTTAAAGGTCTGATAAAGCTTACCGGAAGTTGTCACGCCTCCAAACTCGCCTCTGCTGGTCTAACTGGGTGCAGAACGTAGACTCGTCGCTGAATATGACGTGGGTCCAGTCCTCCACAGTCAAATTCTGAAGAGGATGGGCGAAGTCAAGCCGCAGCTGCTTGTGCCTGTCCGTCAGCAGCGGCGACTGGCAAGCTACACGGCTGTGTAGGCCAGCATCGTAGAGGCGTCTCCGAACAGTAGTGTCGCTGATCTCGAGTTACAGTGGGTCCTTGATATCCCTGGCAGCGCGAAAGGGTCGCCCAAGACTGCCTCGAGGATGTGACGGTCCTCTGTTGCTGTAGTTGCGCGGGTACGGGTACGGGGGGGGGGTAGGGGGGGGGCATCGTACAAGCGTCCATCGTCATCCCGAAATGCTGCAATAATCCTTTGGGTGGTTTTGACGGGCCTTCCAACTCTGCGCGATATTTTCCGCCGTGAAATTCCTTCCTGAGCAAGGACAACGATCTGACACGCTCATCCTTTGGAGCTCGAGGCGGCATTTCTGCTGAAGCGCTCGAAGAGGAACAGTGAACTGAAAAATAAAGGTTTAATAGGCGAACTTGTGCTAAACAAAATAAGTAAATAAAGAGCGTCGAGGCACCAGAAAAGCAGGCGGCTATTCGGCGGCGTAACAGTGAGCGAGAGCGAGACTGACTCGACAAGGTCGCAGGCAGCTGCTTATCTACAGTGCGTCACTATCTCGAAAGTTCGGCAAAGAAAGTTCGAGCGTCGCGCACTCGGGGCGAGGATGACCTGGCACTTTCTAGAACAAGAAAGCAGGGGGAAGTTGCGTCTGGGAGAATGAACGTGAATCTTCTAGAAGCCCGTGACTGAGCCTTGCTTGCTCGCCCTGCGGGCGGCAATGTTTATTGCTGACTCACAGCCCATTTCACATTTGTTGCAGTTATTAGCGATCGCTCATGAATGAAGAAAGCGGTTGAGTCACGTATAAACCATGCCAAACAACGTCCGCTCTAGTTCACGTGCAATATGCAAATCTTGTGCCGGCAATGACGTGGGCACGGCGACCACGAAAAGCGATGCCGAAATCGAAACCCACTTCCACGCTTTCAGCAGGGAGTAGCAGCAGAGCTGAGAACAGCGCTCGATCCAGGCACTTACTCTCGGTGAAGCGCGCGATAAGAAAGCGAGCCGCCACGACAGCCGCGTCATGGCGCTGATAGCAAGGACCGGTCGACGGTCCGGCGTTCACCTTCATATCGCCTGCGGGTGTACGTACCTTGGCACGTAGCTACGTCCTCCGCTTGGTGGCTGTTTACTGTGTATAAAAGACAGAGAACGAGAACCTGTGTGTTCTCACTTCGGCAAAAAGGCGCCCGGCTTGCTGGGCTCGTCTCTCGCCTGTTCTCGGCTGCTAGCCGCCATGTTTTATGAGCAGCACGCTCAGCCGTGTTTCGCGGAAGGCAAACACGGTGTATCGTGTTAAGCTTACACGGCACCTCATGTGTAGACGAATAACACACATGGCTGCGTGTAAAACAAACACGCTTTGACGTGTCCGCTATGGGACAACGGCATACGTCTAGGCGTGTTATACTTGCTAACAGTGTATCCCCATCGACCACGTAGCACACTGTGCGCGCAAAGCTACAATATAGGCCACCGCGCGGACGTCTGCCCAATCATAGTAGCACACAACACGTGCCCCAGGGGCAGCAAACGCTTCCTCTCGAACCAGGACCCCTAGCAGACCCCCACGAATGTGAATCGTACTGTGTTAACTGTCAAGTCCAACACCCTCCCAACTCTCCCCTGTGCCCTAGAGAGCGGGCTGACCAAGCCATCCAACAGGCTGCAATGAAACGCCGCAATGCCTGGAAAATCTCCAACAGATCCTCCACAAGATATCACTCCTAGACGGAAGGATTCGCCAACAACTACGAACAATGGCCAGCGCTGTTGACGTCAAATCGCTTCTCCCCACTCCAAAGTGAGGAGACCCCACACAGAGGATCTCAAGCTGGCACCAACAACCCCAATCAGCGACCAGTCGACCCTCAATTTGTCAGGGAAATGGGCACGCATCCTACAAGAAACACCTACCCCTCACTAAGACACCTAACCCCCCTCCAACACAGGAACAAGAACAGCATAACAAGCCAGCCCTGAAGAACACCCAAGTGATACACTTAGAAGCACCCGTCACTCAGCTACCTCAGGCCCTACAGATTGCACAAGAGGATACACAAACAGAAAACATCGCAGCAGCCATAAAAGAAGGCTTGAAACCAAAATGAACAACCGCTTGAAACCAAAATGAACAACCTAGAGACAAAGGTCGACAGCATTCTGGTCAAACTCGAGGCTTTCATTAACGTCGTCCAAGCTTCGTTAGGGAGCAAACAATGCAACTAATCAAGCCAGAGACAACCTCACACAACAGATCACCAACAGCCTGACCCAGATATCCAAACAAGTTGAGGACATAGATGCCGCCCCGATCAAAAATGAGCAGCTTATTACCAACCTCCAAATCACCAGGAAGAGCCATGCGTTCTCACCGAACAGTCCTCACAAAGCTCTAGCCTCTAGCCGCATTACCTGAGAACGATGACGAAACCATCAACGATGAATAACTGGCCAATGGAAACTTATATTCCCCTTTGAAACCACACATCGCACGTTTATATGCTTGAGTGGAACTGCAGAGGCATTCGTCGCAAGAGAGGACTATTCATACAGCATCTCAATTCACTAGAGTTCAAACCCGACATCATAGCCCCCGCAGGAAAGCGAACGGGCCAGTCTCTTTACCTGGCTACGACTCATACGCGCAACCAAGCATAACCAGCAAGAAGGGAGACCAAACCCAAGCCAAATTCATGGCAGTCACTCTAGTATCCAAAAGTCTGGCTTCCATCCAACTGGTCACTATTCATCTCAACAATACAACACAAGAAACAGTCGCGGTCAAGATTAAGCATCCGGGCTCACCAGACTGCGCCTCAGAGACCCTTGTTATTAACTGCTACTGGACACCACGACAGCACAAAACAGAGACCAAGCTAATAAGAAAGCTAATGAAAGACAACAATAGTGCTGCAACATTGCTGCTCGGAGACTAACAGTCAACATCAATATGGGGTTTCACCACTATCACTCCAAACGGAAGGAAACTGGACACTGCAGTCTCGGAACAAGCGCTGACACTCCTCAATGACACGACAACCTTAAAGGAGCCCTGCAAGGACTTCTTTACTGGTTTTTAATTTGTACCGAACCTGAGCGCACTGAACGTAGTAACTTAATGCAACTTTTCTTTTCTCGAATTTCGCTTTCTTTTAAAAGTTTAGGCAAATTAAAATTACAAAAAACAAGCAAAGAATAACCTCCTTCATGACGTCCTTGGTTGCTTGAGTGGCCGTCAACTAGAGGAGGAGGTAGTGAGCTCAGCGTGCGGACACGACTGCCGCACTCCGTGTCGACGGCTCGAAAGGGCGCCCCTAAAGCATGTTCTGGCTAGGCTGTATGAAGCGGGCAGCCAGGGCGGCTCGCATTGCATTTGCTACACGACTAAACACTAATTCGGCATGACACTTCATTGGCCACAAACGACAGCAAACACGGGGTAAAGATCAGTTCAGAACGATTGCCACTCCGCGCTGCCATACTGCCAAAGGCTAAACCGCAAGCCAAAGCGGCTCGCGGAAGGCCTTGGGAACGCTCGGAACCGGTCGGATCCTCCAGTCCATACGACCGCAGCGTCGCCGCGTACATCCCGGACCTCTCTACGCTCGCCGCTCGTTCGTGCCTGATCCCACAACACCTTTCTAGTATGCGCCGCCTTTTCCACCGCTTGATGGCGGGTATATCGATGGGTCATTTCTTGTTTCCGTACTTTCTAAAGCTGCATTTGTTTCTTTTCTGATCTAAACTTGTCAACAAAAACTACTTTTATAAATAATTTAAACGCTTCGCGCCACTTACCTTTTGTATTTCGACTAAAAAAAAAAGTTTTTAGCGGTCCTGACCAGTAGTAAGCCCAGGACCAAAGACGTCACATTTTGCGCACTTTCTGTACCGCGGGTCGCCCCCGTAGGTGGAGGAGGTTTCCGCCTCGTCCGGTTAAAATATGACGCACTGATATTTAGTTACTCTCTCCATGCCCGCTGGCTTCCCCGAACCCCAAGAGACTTGGAAACCGCAAAAAAAGGTAGACGCTTAAATATGATTGCAGGGCCCCTTCAACACGGGAAGGCAACAACGTCGAGAAAAATACCTCCCCCGACCAGACATTTTACAAGGGCCAACTTAATATCTCCTAGAAAACACGCAGGAACATTTTGATAGCGACCACTTCATTCTTGAAGTCACCGTCCAGATTAAAAGGGGACGCACAGAAAGGGGACCCACTACCAATATTATATAATATATATAACCCACTACACACTGACTATCCGGAAAACCTTAGGCCTGGTTCACACTGGCGAATCGGCGGGCGAATCTGTGAGAATTCGGCCGCCGGGCGTAGCGTCCACTGTGCATTGCCGCGGCCGATTCCGCTTCGGCGGCAGCGGATTAGCTGTAAGTGTGCACCAGGCCTTAGGCCATGGATTCAAGCTCTTCACAAAACCCGAGACAAAAACCCACAAAAAAATATGCAGATCTGAAGACTTCCCTCAAATTGACACACCTTGTGGCGCTATGGGATAAAAGGCATAAAATGTTACAAAAATGGCGCAAGACCAATAAAAACCTTAAGCGGGAGAAAATCATACAAGACGATGTAACCCGAAGAAGCGCAGGTCTACGCACATACACTCGTGACGAACAACTGACTTGATCTTTGCGAAAATCTAAACGACCACTTTCACGCAGCAAGGACATGGAACATACTCCGCACGCTCCTCGGACAGGCTAAACCCAAACACTCTCTAACTAGAGATACAGCTCCGAACGGGAAACGCTAAAGAAGAAATAGGGACAGCGCTGATCAACCAGTTCTATCCTAGCATTGGGTCTAAAGACACTACAAATATAGTATACCAAACACCCAGAGAAACGGACGAAGCAGAAGGAATAAAGCTCGACTTTTACGTTGAATGAGCTCACCAGAGCCCTCGCCAACATCAAGTAAAACTGTGCCCCAGGAGAAGACGGTGTAAGCTACCGCACGCTCCGTAACATTCCAGATAACCAACTTTAACACTTACTAAAAATCATCGACGCCGCTTGGGAAAGTGGCAAAATTCCCGAAGAATGGAAAATAGCCACAATTGTACCGATCCCCAAACAGGGTAAATCGCCCGACCAAATCTCCAATCTCAGGCCTATCTCACTGACATCTTGTATAGGCAAAGGTATGGAGAAAATGGCCCTTGGAAGACTGCTTTGGCACATCGACAAGAACGAATGTTTGCTTCACGGGATGGTAGAATTCCGGTCGCACGTCAGCACGCAGGAAATCATGCTCCACATTAAAGGAAGTCACACCCCAGGATCTACGGTGAAACCTTGTCAATACCTGTCGTTGCATAAAAAATAATTAAAAAAAAAACACAATTTGCCATTGTTTTTTACAAAGCCCTTGAAAACAAATGCTTTTTTTTAAGCACTCTGGTTGGGACACGGATGTACAAAAATTCATTTTAAGCAGAAAAAAAAGTTAGAGTAATATTGTGTAAACGCTAAACGGACAGAAAAAAAGTGAAAGCCGTTTACAACTCCCTGTAACACCGAATTGGAGCGCAGCTCTTGAGAAGTAGGAGGAGGGAAGGGTACTCAGGGAGGGGTATACCCCCTCCTTCTCCTCCGTGGGGGGGGTCACGTGACCTCGGGGGGGGGGGGTCACGATTCCCCGGTCCGTGACCCCCCTCGAGGTCACGTGACCCCCCTTCCCCGACATGTCCCAACATGTCCGGGAGGGGGTCACGTGACCCCCACGACATGTCGCGACATGCACCGCGCGGTTACGCCGACGCCGACGGCGATGGCGACGCCGACGGCGACGCCGCTCAAGCCGGAAACGGGCGCCTAAGAGCTGCGCTCTAGAAATAAATGAAGGAAAATACAGTAGCACAAATAATAAAAGGCGTGCTTCTTCAGCTGTTGAGCCCTCCTGACAACATAGCCTCAAAGAGACTAGGTAACCACGACTCGCGTCTACATCTCTACAAACTCTGGCGTAGTCTCTGGCGAGATATTGAGATTAAAATGACAACTAATACCAAATGATAACCGAATCTTTAAAACTGCCACAATAAAAAAAAAGATCTTACATACATTTGCAAGTGTTCTTCAACAAATACCAAAAACTAGGGAGCCCATATATAAATAAGCCAATGAAAACCAACATTCAAAAAAGGTGTCACCCATCTAGCCAAAGTTCTTGGTTGGATAATCAAATGTCATTAGTGAAAGACTTTATACAACAGGATCCCATATAGATATGTGGATTGTTTCTCTTTCACCATCATGTTTCCATGAGGAAGACTGTTCTTAACTTTAGAAAAGAGCCACAAGCAAAGACATACACACACTCTTGGCCTGAAGCCGAAGCCAGCGGAAGAAATTGCTGCATATATTTGTCAGGGCGTCTACAATAATTGCAATAACATACTCTGTAATCTTTTTGTTGTCTTCCTTAGACCAGTCTAAAACTGCTCTTGCCTCCAGTTTCAACCTAAAAGAGATGAGTCATGGCTCACTCATGCTATGCCTGATTATTCAGATACAATATTATGAAACTTGGATGCCAAATGTGAGCTGGAGAAGCATTTGAATTGCAGAAGTTCAAGAAAAAGTACCAGTCAAAGCTATGCACTCAGGACACAGTTTCCACTGTTATATTTTGATTAAACAAGTCAGTGTTGAAGACCAAATTTTTACAACTTAACCAAAGCTAGTATCAAATGCATGCACATCACACACAGTGCAGATAGTTTAGATATGTCACCGCTTAAACTATGTAATAGAGAAGTAATAGAACAAGAAGTGGGGGGACCTGGCAATTGCTGTTCATACTGTGTCATGACCTGCACATATTTTCTGGAATATTTCTCTCACCTATAAAATAATATATAGCATCAACTGATCAGCAACAGATTTGTACAAAGAAAACAATACTTGTACTTTTTCAGTAACAAAGTGTGTATGTGGGAAGTATATGAGAACCTAATGGGGCAACACATTTCCATCCCTTCTGTTCGGAGGAATAGGCAACGGCACTTCATTGCCTTTTTAAGAATATATACAGCAAACATTTTCTTTGCCCAAGTCATGCTGTGCCTCCTAGTCAAAGATGGACGACCGACAATGCATAACCACGCTCATCACTGAAGATATTAATAAATAATAAATAAACTTGGTTTCGATCGATTTTCACTAAAAGACGACACTCTGCGATCTTTCAACATACTATTGCCCTTTTTTCCTAGCTTTTGTTTTTTCCCCTTTGTCAAGCTTGACTTTTAGCGAGCGCCTTCCATGCTTGAATGTCAGGGTTGTTGCTATTTTCCGAAAAAGGTCACTTCCAATTCTCAGTGCACTGTTTGCTGGTCATTGAGAAAGTCTTGATGCAAGGCAACAGGACCGAAAAAATGAGCTCAACCACGTCCTGACGGATGCCAGTCAAGTAGTGACATCAAGTGTTGCAACTTCATGTGCCCTTTCTTTTTCTACGCCCTGGCACTGATTGTGGATCTTATCTATTCTATTTGTGTCGAATGTTTTCGAGCCAAAACCTCGTTTCACTGACCAGATTGAAAGAATTAGGTTTCCAGAATTCAGATTTTACGCGATCTTAATTAGCAATAAACTACATGGCATATCATTCATTTTAAGTGTCCATTCAGTACCACAAGATATTATCTCACATGCTGAAGCCAAAAGAAACATCTATAAGCAAACTACAAAAAATGCCTCAGTGCAAGAGCACCTAAAAATAATAAGGCAGTAAGTTTCAGTTGGGAAGAATTATTTTGGTGGCTCCACCTCGCGGGTGCCCTCCTGTGACGGAGCTGGTACGATGCGAGCAGACGACATGCTATGTCAAAGCACAGAGTGGCTGTTAGTTTGGATTTATGCCAATTTAAAATGGATTATTTACTAGAGAAACGCGTACAAAGTTTTTGTGAGTGATCTTTCTAATGAATAACAGCACCTCAAAGTTCCATTTTGGGTTAGAAAAACTTTTAAAATGTAAAAAAAAAAAACAAGCCTGGAGCTTCACATTACAGCTACTTTGGCATGCGTCAGGGATATTCACGAACTCTCTAATTCTTGTTTTTCTGATCTACTAGAGGCTGCTGTAGAAAAAGTTTGCATTCACCAGAGTAAATAATATGTTGTTTTCCGTAGCTGTGCACGCACGCGAGTCGTGTTGCAAAGCGCTGCACACTTGTTTTATCTACATTGAGCTTGCCGATACCGACGCTTCTATCCAGGTGCGACTCGACAGTTGCTGACGAGCAAATAACTGATGCTTAGCTTCTCCCGCATTGAAAACGTGGCAAAGAAGTTTGTAACACTGCAACTTCTTCTGAAAAGAAAAACAGAAATTATCATAAATTGTTAAATTGTCAGACATGGCCCGGCGAATTCAGGCAATTTATTCATTTGTTCTATCCAATTTCTACTAAATTTGTTTGGAAATTTAAAATCGCTCGTTGGGAAGCGCATCACGCATAGCATTTGGGTCCGCAAAATTAAGCATACAAACAGTAGTAATCCAGCAGGTGTATACCTAATTTTTGGGACGTAAAAGTGTAACTGATTTGCTAGATTAAAGACTTCAATCGCGATGGGGTCTCGCACGTTTCGCGTCCACAGGGGTGAAAAGCAGGGATTTAGTTGAAACAATACCGGAAACCAGCCACCGCTTCATCCCTGCCAGTTATTTTCAAGAAATGTTTGTTTACTGGTTTACAAAATTCAAAAAAAGGAATCAACTTGGAACGAATAAGAGACCAGCACTCTCAGAACACATTGGAACCAACAGGATACACGGAGTCGCTTTCACTGAAGTGTTTACTACACACGAGAGAGGTCGTCGAATTTCGCTTTCCTATTTTCAATTTGACGAGAGCATTCCTTTGTCAGCTTTATTTTGTCCAAAGCATGAAAAAAATACCCCATTGGCCATGGTAGATGTTGTAGTAGGGTAAAGTGCTGAATATTCTATTTTCATCATCCAGAAAAAGTGCTGGGGTATAGAACAGCACCCACCAACTGAGCGCTTTGACACCTCAGCGCCCATAGTGTTTCCTACGCATGCCATGGTTTCCGAGCTTTCGTAAAATGTCCTACTACAAACATCACTTCACCAAATAAACAGAACGCATGAAACAGGCTTTGCTGCACGTTGCCCAAGCAGCGCATGAACTGAGCTGACAAGCCGTGGGATCCAAGATCTGCGTTGTCTGTCCCCAAGGTGTCTAACAAATTATACTTTTGAAATTCCTTGTCTTTTCCCTGACAATTTCAGGTGAAATTCCCGGACCACTCTAGAGGCGGTTAAATATATAAGACCATTACAACACAAGGCATTGAGCATTGAGCACAATGAGGGATTATCTTGCACGGGCCTAATCTAACTTGCATAATCCGAAATATTTGGGTTCGTCCAGTCCGGATTAAACGAACACATTCTTGCCGCTGACATCGTCAATGAAGAGGTCACTTCGGAAACACGATGAAAACACGACGCTCAAACACGCACATCAATAACCAAATGGCGACATGGCCGCCAGATGCACTTTCGGATACTTTCGGCTTAAGGGTAACTGCAAAGAAAAAAAGAGTTTTTAACAGCCTAATTGGGACAAGCATGTCAAAAAACAATTTTCCCGGCAGAAAAAAATTTTTTACATCAATATTTATTGCGTGAGACTGATTCTAGTTTGCAGCTATTTCATCCGTTTTAAATCGCGTGCCACGAAGTTGGGATATCGTGACGTCAATCCCGATCGGCTGATATACTTACTATTGGCTAGAGTTTTATTATGTCACGCTCAAAAGGAAATATGCCGCTCAAAATGAAATTGCAACATATAACAAAGGTTTAACAACCAAGATCTAAACTGTCAATCAAACTCTTAGCAAATGAGAAGTATACCAGCCGATTGGGATTGACGTCTCCAGTCCCGCCGTGGCGCGCGATTGAAAACGGACGAGAACGTACCAAACTAAAACCCAGTCTCACGCAATAAATGTTGCTGTACCAAATTTTTTTTCCTGGCGGAAAAATTGTTTTTTGAGTATGCTTGTCCCATTTAGTTTGTTTTAAAAATTTTTTTCTTTGCAGTTACCCTTTAAAACTTAATTGGATCGAAGTTTGGCGAAACTTTCCCATTTGTTACTAAATCTAGTAGCTCTAACTGGATCTAGTTTAGTGTCGCGCTCTCAATCCAATCCAATCAATGCATGTCTTGGACTGGATTTGTCGGTTCTCTTTGCATCGGGTAGCATATGCTCTACATCAGGGGAGCAGAACCCGCGCCTCCTCTAAGCAGAATTTATTGCCTATGTTTCTGCCCCTGTCCTCTCAAGTCTTTGCTCAGGGCACTCGATGGTGTTTCCAGCTTATTCCCTGGGCTCGCTTTTTGACAATTTCCCTGACAATTCCCTGATTTTTCCGGGTAACTTAAAATTTCCCTGACAATTTCCGGTTTTCCTAGTCGCTAGACACCCTGGTCCCAGTCTGTCCTACCTAGGGTGACCACCTTCCTGCAGGCGAAATGCGGGACACCCTGACCGGGGGGTGGGGGGGGGGGGGGGTATTAAGAGGAGGATGGTATTTTCACCACTGAAGAAAAAAGTATTCACAAAAATTCACCATCACGCACACCCGAATATCCTGTGAAGTACGAAAGCATATTATACACCTGAAAATTGTGTGGTGGCAATAAAGCTAAAATAATTCTCACTCACAGTGATATATATTTGCGTAACTGTAATGTTAAATATTTTATTGTGAGTACCTAAGTTGAAAACATATAAACCGACTGCAGCAGAACCCCAATGCATGAAAGGGAAATAAGAAACAGTAACTCTTTTTCGACTTGTTTCATGTCGATACTTATGCCCGTGTCCCACTAGAGCGATAGACAGAAACAAAAGACAGCGACAAGCCTCAAACCCATGCAGCATGCTCGCGATGGTACCTTTGGCAGGCGTTTAGTCGTTCGGTGCTCGTGAAGTAAGCACGAGCGATTGCAAGCCTGCCAAAGATACCCTCGCGTGCATGATGCTCGTGTTTGAGCATAGCCTCCTTTATTCTACAAAGCCTCTCAAATCGCGAGAGACTCTGGTTTGAGGTTTGTCGCTGTCGTTTGTTTCTGTCTGTCGCTCTAGTGGGACACGGGCATTACTCTTATGTTAAAGGGATACTACAACGAAATTTCGGCGCTTATTTTATGGTCTATATGTGTTCAAAGGAGCAATATCACATCGAACACACCAATATCTTGTTAAAAAAGTCACGAAAAGGAATTTTAAAACGAATTAAACGATTAGCAAAGAGCACCTGGTGGATGTCGCTAACGCCTCGTTTGTAATGCCCGTCTAGGAACCTTGACAGCTAGTGACGGTGAGTGTCTCGCCTCCGGCCACGACGAGAGAAGAGGCGAAGGAGGAACTCCCGTCTTCCCGAGAATCCCTTTTGTGTGTTCCAGAAGTAGCTATTGTCCCCCTACAAGATTATAAAAGATTAACCCGTCACTCAAAATTCGTACAAAAGCAGCCGCTTCGGTGGCTGGAACGACTAGGCCATCCCCTCGACGTCAGCCTCGCCGTAGCTTTGCTCGTCCCGAGACGACCTACGTCACGATTGCGTCGGATGTCACGTGCTCTAAGCTGGGCGTTCTCCGAGCGCTTGCTAGAGTGGGCCGTTTATAACAAAACATACAGCCACCAGGCTCAAAATACAAACGTGCGATTGTCATTTACGGATATTGTGGATCATATTCAACCTATTTTTGAACCCGACGGATATATTTCAAGTGTCGTTGAAGTATCCCTTCAACGTGTTCTTGCACAATTAGAACCCTATGTTTGTGTTCGTATGACCCTTGTGAGTTGCAGTTTTTTGCCTTGTGTGGCCGTCCTCACTAAAAAAATTCCATAACAACCGTTTCGCATGACAGAGTATGATTTGCAAATAGTTACAATAGAATATTTTTCAACTTTTGGCGAACAATTTTTGCTCGCAATATCTTGCCATCAAGGGTAGAAGGCACAACCCCAGCACATGCGCGTCGTGACTCCTGCAAGAATGACGGTCCGCTTCCCCCCCAGCCAGTCGGGGGGGGCCCACCCCGACGGCACACCTTTTGTGTCGAGGCGAAACGAGGCCTCGGCATAAACATCTTAGAGGGGGGGGGGGAACTAGGGCTCCAGCTACGTGCCTGCCCAAGGTATCACCGTTCACGAACCTCCGCGCTACCCTGTGGCCTGTTCTTCGGAAGCGCGCATAATTTGCATAGTTGAATGCTACGACAATGTGAAATGCGGGACATTTCAAAGATTTTGGTACCTTTCTTGCGGAACGCGGGACACGGGCCCTCAATGCGGGACGGTCCCGCTGAGTATGGGAGGGTGGTCACCCTAGTCCTATTCGTGACGTCACAAACAATGTGATGATAGCCAGAAAAGAGCCCCCTGTAGCTCGCGTACACCACCAATACCTCTTGAGTAACAGTAGTTGCCTTCCTTTCTACTACATGTCTGCTGAGCATGACCCTGCTGGTGCAAGCACCATTCTTCCTAACTGCAAGATATTGTGGCTGTTTCTTACACCGACGAAGTGATATATGCAATAGAAAATATTTTTCCAAAACAGACTAAGGATACTCTGAGAGCTGTCACACATTGTCATAACTGGCATGGGGCAAGGTCACTACAAACTCTCTGATAGTATTATGTCATGATCAATACATTATGTTGCGCTGCCCTATTGCTTCAGAAAAGGTAGATGAAAGGTACCGTAGAAACCGGAATATAGGAATTCGAATTTATTTTTGAAAATGGACCTAAAAAAGTCAACCCTCGTCTTATATAGCGGTCATACAAGCGGAAAAAAATTATCTCTGCAACACTGGGTGGCTGAGAGCCGCCATCTTGATTTTCTTTGCAATCGCACTCGTCCGCTTGTCGCTAGAGTGGTCACGATTCCCCCTTTCACTTGTGCTCCTAGGTTTCTTACATCTACCCTGCCGCTCCCGGAGTGATAATGAGCAGAAGTAGAAGACAGTTCACGGTAGCCTTCAAAGAGCGCAATCGTCTATGCAAGAGATGCGCAAGAGATCTTTGCAGCGCAGCGAGAGTTCGGTGTACCGGGGAAAAGCACACGCTACTGGCGAGGCCAGAAAAAACAAACAAATAGGCGGCATGCAGCAAAGGCGAAAACTTCATTTCGTGGAGAGGACTGCGGTGTGCCCCAGAATCGGAAACAAAGGTGGCCAGTGCTGTTCGGGATCTAAGCGACAGATCGCTACCTGCTTGAGCGTCGGAGTGCACGCGTTACGAAAGCCCTTGAGGTCACTCGTGCCTCCGGGCTACTCGGGGCGCAATTCCAAAGGAACGGCATCGTCCCCTTTGAATCGCGTTAGTAAACACGTCGATCAGACGAAGGTTCTGAAAGAATCTGATGACAGCAACGACTCGCGCACTTTCATGTTTATTGCGTGCAGAAACTAGGTAAATAAATGTGCCGTGTTTCACTCGTCCTTCCGTATACCTGACCAATTTTGTTACCAAGGTAAGGCTACATTTTCTGGCCCTTGAGAAGAACGCTTTTTTTCGCTTTTTGCAACCCTTCAATTAGGAGGTCGACCTATGTTCCCGGTTCGACCTATATTCCAGTTTATACGGTAATAAACTTGCGGCAGAAATAGATCTGCAGGTGATTCTTGTTGAAGAGAACCAAAAGCTGCAAGTGCGCATCAGGTGGTATTATCAATGTAATGACTTGCTGACAATATAAAGATGTGACCACTGAACTGCCAGCAGGAAAGGTACGTGACCACGTTGATTTCTTATATGCCCGTCGCATTCACCAAACCTGTAGATAAAAATTTTATTTGCTACCAACAAATGCATTTCTGCCAACAATTAATTCTGCATAAACAACGTGACCTAAATATTCGTTATTGGATATACAATAAAAGCCCAAAAGCTCATAGAGGATGTAGTAATAAAACGGCAATGATGCCTTAAATGTTGTATTACCATGTTGAAGAACAAAGTTCAATTTCTAAGAATACATTTTTATGGCTTCAAGCGTTGCATTACTATCGATAGCTTTAAGGTTTTACAATTTCACTGACACGATCACTAATATTTCGCTAATTGTATTCCAAGGAGAACATATTCAAAACAAGAAAGCATTCCCAAACAGAATTAAATCGCTTCATAATGCCTATGAAATTCCCTGGACGTATTTACCAGAGTAATCTTGCAGAAAGGATTCATGTCAGAGACTCCTAGAAAAGAGGTGAAAATTCCAGCCACAACAAACAGAAGAGTGTGTCAAGGGGTGAGCGTGGGACTGCAAAGAGCCAACCAAGATTTCCCATATGCTGCTACCCCAGAGGTGGCCCGAAGGGACAGCTCTCTTAGTCTACTGCAAATAGATCTTGCGTCAGCCTAGAGAAAATTATTATGCCTGTTTCATAGCATCGTCAGACACACTATACTCCTCCAAACCTATTTACTAAATCCTTGCAGGGTGATTTCAGATAAGATCGACCAAAGGGTGGCTGGTCGACATTTTTAAATCAACTGATGTTTTTATATGCTATTGTCTAGTGTCTGGTATAAACGAATCCAAACTTAGTTTTGACCAGAAAAAATATTTGGGGACAGGAAAAATCGTAAGGCATGAAGAGGTGGACAGTTGCATTAACGCGCACTGATGGAGGGGGCACGTTTGAGAGTGAATAACTAAAACGATAACATTAGGAGAATTCTAATACTTTTTAGACGCAAACTATGGGTACAGCTTGTTTGTAATATAAACTAATAATATTTATTTAAATTTCATTTATTTTTCTAAAAATTGCCAAACATGCCTGCTCGAACGATAAATTTCAAAATTTGGAGGCCTGTATCTCATGAAATAATTTAATCATTATTATATAATTTTCAGATAGTATTCTAATTACATGTGGCTAATATTTAAAAATAAATAAGGTATCTGAGTGATAAGATAGTCAGGATATATTTAGGCAAACATAGAGAAAAAAATTAAACAATGAAAAATTCCGATGCGAATAAAACAAAAACACCACCTTTCGATTTTTTTTTGAAATTTAGGTACCTTGTTATACTCTATTTCGGCATTCATTTTTATTAAAAACATATTGCATATTTTATTGAGAAAGAAAGAAACAACTCCCCAAAGTAGAGTCCTTTTCAAACCTACACTTAGTACTGCCCTATACAGAAGTGACTCTGAGCTCCAGTTTCCGAAAACTAACACACATCTTTCATATATTTTCTCAGATGTGGTCACTGACAACTATATGACAGATCGGTCACACACTAAGAGTGAGGAGAAGAATAACAGCATTTTACATACAGCGTAGATAGAGGTATCATATTAGGGCTTATGTGATTGAGAGGAGGTAATGCAGTGTGAAGTTTTACCTCGGTATAGTTATACTTAAATTGAAAAACAACTTACAGTTCACACACAAGAATAAGGATAGAATACTAACATTGTTTAGGTTAGTTATGTATTTCCGGGGACAAACCATTTCAGGCTGAGCGGTGCCACCGCGACGGACTATAGGGCTTCGATATCTCAGTGGACGAATGGATCGTGGCAAGCCGAGATATTTTATCCTGCGCGAGGTAAACGTTGTGGTGATTCTCGTATGGAGATCAGATAAAGATTATAAGCTATCACTGCAGTAAAATAGTAGGTTCAATACCCCGCGAAGAAAATTGTGATAAATAAGATAATCCTGCATTCAAAATGAGCAGTCCTTAGGGAACATCAAAGTCGGCACTTTACACTAAGGCTTTCCATGATGTAACCACTTTAATAAAGTTTCTTCTAACCAGATCCCAGACTGTCCGTCCTACATATATGTCACAGGTCCCTTCTGTCGACGTATTTGCATAGCCACCACGCGTGCCAAGACTGAATGCCAGAAAAGCACGCACCGTCAGCCACTTTTTTTGTTACGATATCGAACAAGCTTGTTTTTGTCCAGATACGCAAGATGCGCCCAGTTTTTCGGACAGAACGCTCACGATTGTCCTGGCCGCGTCTGAATTGCGTTTATTGAACGTTCTCTCGAGGTTGCTCGGTGTGGCATGGTGCTTCACGAGTCCGCCAACTCCGTCGCATGCATTTTCCAATGTCCAGATGCAGAAAATAACCACTGAGCTTGTGGGCAATCATTCTGTGCAAACTGGTGAAGCTGGTAGCGATTCTTAAAATGACTGGCGGCCCCGTCACTTACGTACGTCACGTGCGAGTATACCGCAACGTTGTCTTCAACCCACTCTTTCACTTTTCTAGAGCCAAGCACGTTGGAGCGACGTCGTCACACAGGTTCTCACTGATGATGGCAACGCTGTTTGTAGATTTTCTTGTCGTCACTACACATGTAAATATCGTAACTTTTTTTCTTCAGTGGCATGCTTTAACTTCGTCAGGAAGCACGATGGTCCAGTTTTCAGCAAAGTCAAAATGAAAGACACATGTCATCCCGCGTTGCATGCAGCTGCTTTTCATCGTAGATCGCTTTATCTTGCGTTTGTCGGATATGGTGTGAAATATTCAACTTTCAATCGTTACTTGAACGACTTTTAGGAAAGTCTCGGAATCCAACGTTCTTTTTTTGTTTTCTCCCAAGGTTCGCATGTTGCAAGCATCAATCTCTTCAGTCCTCTGAGATATGAAGTTCCTAGAGAGTAAGAGACCGGCCTTTTAGGCAGTGATCACGGTCTTAAGCTAGCTGGGTCGCCTCAGAAATGCTGAGTTCATTTCACGAGTGTTGAATGTTGAGCCTGTAACGTTCTCTACAGCGGCAATACAAGGTAATAATTGGCGCAGCGCACACAAACACGCTGCTTCGGTCGTGGAATACATTTGACCCCATCTAGGGGCGCTAGGAATAAAGTTTCGCTAACCCAACGCCGGAATCAGGATGCTTATGTTTGTACACTAGAAAGGCCTCTCGGATTGAGCGTGTCAGGAAGTGCCTTGGCACGAACGTTTTCTCCCTGTCGAGCATGACAGAGCTCACGTCCTTCTGGTTGGGACTTTGGCGCGAACATTGTAGCTCGTCTTTCGTGAAATACTCTAGGGCAGCAGACAGGTTCTCAGGGCTCACCTTGCACCTCGTGCAAGGATCCGGCTCATACCACGCGCCTTGCTTTCGCCTAAAACGTAAACACTGTCGCCATGTTAACCTTTCCCTAGGTTAACATGGCGACAGTGTTTACGCTCTATTGTATTTAGGTGGGGCTCGAGTATTTGGAGGTTCTCCTCTCTGTCGGTGTGCCTCCTTGCTGGTACTGTCGCCCGCAAAGCCAGCGAGTGGGATGGCGACGGGCACGACTGCTCAGTGAAACAGGCATCAGCCGACTCACGTTTGCTGGTTAGGAAGCGTAACCCCCTCATCCTTTGCAGCGAGCCGGGGAAATGCGAAAACAGATTGTATCGGCCGTTTTGCCAGAACTAGCGACGAGTGTCAGTCTGCTACTTCCGTCAACTATTGCGCCATAGTCACGTGATCTTCGCGAGGAAATGATTGTTGCAAGCCACAGAACACTATCGCGCAGAAAGGGAATGTTTGAATATGTTTTTATTCTAGATATAAGTCAGGGATATATATATAGAAGAGAGAGAGAGAGAGAGAGATGGGAGATAGAGTAGGGGAGTATATAGTGCCGTAGGAAAATAAAGTAAACGAAGTTCCCAGTGGCCTCGATGGCTGCAGGATCATTTCTCGGATCACTAGTTCGTAATATGATTAGCTCTTTGTACACAGCAGTTTCTCCTCAATTTTAGTGTGTGAACAATTGCTATGGTTATCAATGGCCTCATCTGAATAAAAATATATAAAATATGTGTGTTAGTTTCATGAAACTGGAACTCAGACTCACTACTTGTATAGGGCACGTGCTAGTGTAGGCTTTGAAAAAGGACCCTACATTGGGGAGTTGTTTCTTCTTTCTCAATGAATGATGCCATGTTTTTAATAGAAATAAATGCCGAAATAGAGTATAATAAGGTACCCAATTTTCAGAAAAATCGAAGCTGGTGTTTTTGTTTTATTCGCATCGAAATTTTTCGTTGTTTGATTTTTTCCCCATGTTTGCCTAAATATATTCTGACTATCGTATCACCAGATACTTTATTTATTTTTATATATGAGCCGTATAATAAAATACTATCTGAAAAGTATGTAATACTGAGTTAAATTATTTCATGAGATACAGGCCTTCAAATTTTGAAATTTATCGTTCGAGCAGACTTGTTTGGCAATTTTAGAAAAATAAATATAATTTAAATAAATAAATTGTTCATATTACAAGCAAGCTCTACCCATATGTTTGCTTCTAAAATGTATTAAATTCTCCGTATTATCGTTTTACTGTTGTTTACTTCTTAAACGTCTTTCCTCCATCGTTGCGCGTTAATGCAACTGTCCACCTCTTCATGCCTCTACGGCTTTTCCTGTCCCCAAATGTTTCTTTCTCCGGTCAAAACTAAGTATGGATTTGTGTATACCAGACACTGAGACTATGGCATATAAAAACATCAATTTGATTTAAAAATGTCGACCAGCCACCCTTCGGTCGATCTTACCTGGAAATTACCCTGTGGCACAATTCGGGACCTGCTGCACAGGTGCACTCACACCCCGCTTCTCGAACACTCCTGAATTAGCGTTAGTCCCTGATACAGAGGAAAAGCTTCCATGACAGCTCTTGTAGCACCCTTGATGGCACGAAATATGGCTTCCCCTCGCCAAAGCACACTGATATGGTTTCACAGTGCCCCCATTGTTAGCCACATTGCGGACTTCAGAAACCATGAATGGTCAGCTGACCACTTTTTCTTCACACGAGGCACATCATTTTTGTTTAATTGCCTCGGCGTCTTTTGGTTGGTTTCCTGTCTTTTATGTACTACCTCGCATATGCCTGTTTGCACCACAAGTGCCGTAGACCTCCTTGTGTTTCTTGTAAGCCTTTATTATGTTACTTCAAAGTGGTAGAACGGTCCCATGTGCAACGTAGCATTAAGGACGATACAGCAAGCTCTCCTCAATGAACAATCAAGCAAATGGACTCATAATCTAGTAATGAAGAACGGCCAACCAGTACAGTAGTCTAAGAAATAGAGCTACACTGCAAGTAAGACAAACAATCACACACTCCACACCACGCAACTGTTTGACCCTCTCATTGAAATCATTTAGAGATGTTCAAACAAAGCAGCCAATCCCACAAATGTGTGTCATCGTGCCTTGTTAACATGACCGCTTTTGTCTCGACACAGGGTGCTACTCATAACAAAAGCATTTCCTACTACAATCATGTCTCTCATTCACTATGGGTCCTGTTCTGTATGAATGCCCCACCCTTAGACAAAATGTTTGGGGACGAACTAGGCAAGTACATGCATTTTATCTCGTTGTTACGGACAACCAGTGTTGGGTAAAGTACATCTAAAAGGTACTTTAGGTAAGGTACAATTAAATGATACGTGATGTACTTTAAGTAAAGTAGTAAAGTACACTGGATGCAATGTACTTGAAGTAAAGTACTGTATGATTACAGTGTACTTTAAGAAGTACAAGTACAAGTATTTTAACACAATATTTCATGATGTCCTTCAATTCCCCTATACAGTGATTTTAATTGGTATGCATTACTCAGGGTAATCAGGTTTGCATGACCTATTTTCAAGAACAGCGGCGAATATTTGCTAGTATCAAGTAGCTCACAGAGTAGTTATCTTCAGAATGGAGCCAAATTCAGAAGTCCCTCTTCTGAATTTGGCCGCCACTCCACTGGATTGTTGCACCCAAAGGGGTTAAATGTACTAGGAGAGAGCATGATGTCAGCTTCGTCAGCTTCCGCGAGCAATCCTCTCTCATATAGGAGTGTCCTCTCTTTAATGAAAAAACCAGTCAATTGTGAAAGCGAGGCTGAGGTGATAATTAATCATAATGTGACACCTGAATTAGGGGTGCGAAAAAATTAAGGAACTTTCAGGTCGAAGGAAAAGACCAAAGAGGATGTCTCAAAACATTGGGACGTTCTCCTCTGTTGTCTTTTTCTTCGACTAGTTTAATTGTTCCGCACCACAGTTTCAGGTGCTAGATCATCGATTAATTTCGCTTCTCATAATATCTCCGACACTCTCCTTTACGCTGACCCACCGAGAAGTAGCGAGAGTTCAAAATCTACTGGAAAGCCGCCCCAGAACAAGCGGAGCAATTCCTCGTCTGCTCATGTTTCTGGTGAGAGTAGGAGAAAATATCCTGCCAGTATTTCTTCCGTGTTTGAGAACGCATCATTTTTGTGATACAAATTTAACAAAACCAAATTTCGGGAATGGTCTTTGAAGTCGGAATTGTACTTTCCTCGGAAAGTACCCGAAAAATACTTCAAGTAAAGTACATGTATGCATACTCGAGAATGTCCTTCCAAGTAAAGTACAAGTTTCTTAAACCTACTTGAATTAGTAATTTAAGTACAATGTACTCGAAGTACTTCCCAACCAAGGACGTTTAAATAGGGCAGGACCCGGCAGGACGTCATGCCCGGCGCCGCCGGAAGGGCAACCCAGTCCCAGACTGCCCCGCGCACCGACGCGCTCTCTCATCCAAACTAAATTCAACCATGCTCCCATCGTCTGCTCGCCCGCTCGGTCGACTATGTTAGGCGTAGACTACGTCTGCTCGGCGTTTGCTGGTCTGCTTCGTCTGCTCGCTGTCGCGGCTGGCTTTTCGATACGATCGGCGCAACCAAAGATCAGTTTCCGATGCGAACCCGAATTCTCATCCCGGCGGAGGAAACCGAACGCCTACTCGTAAGCGGGCTTTGTGGCTAATTCTCAGCCCCGCGATGCCCTTCTCAGCACGACACACACAGCGCCTTCTCAGCGTTCGTGCCTACGATCCTTCTCGGGTCGTGCCTGACTGACTCGCGATCGCTTTCCAGCCGCGCTACGACTCGTTCGAGACGACGCTCCAGGCGCGGTCGCGCGGTGTCGAAGCGTCCACCTTGCACGCGGGCTTCCTTGTCCTGCTGGTGACAAGTGTTGATAATCTCGCCTGAGCTGACGCAATTCAGTCGGTTCCGTCGTCTAGAGCGTCTCAACTCTAGTCACTTACTTTCTGCTGGGCAACCAGGGGTTGTTTATAATAATCTGTCAATGCCGACAATACCGGTTTAATCTCCCGTGCAGCCTTCTTCAAATAACGGTTTTGCCATTAGCACCGATTTTTTGTCGCATTTACACGGAAATGTCATGGCAACGCAGTTTGTTTTGCACCGGAAATTAATGGCAGCACTCTGCGGCTTCCCATTGGTGCAGAAATGTTCATCAGAAACGTGGCCACGCCTACTTCCGTTACACTTCGCTCCATGCATCAGGGATGGACATACATACACCCAATGCAACCTCCTTATTTCTGCTGCGGACAACTCGCATCATGGTCAATGGTTTGGGGAATGCAGGTGTCCATATTAGGGAGACAAGTTGTATTCAGCACTGAAAAAGAAGCCCCAGTTTAAGAAAATCCCCAGGCAGCCCCTTTCCAATACTGCAGCTTATTCATGACATGACTTTACACCAACAAGCACCTGTGTGGGTGTAGCTGGGAAGCAGAGACGGACTGCACCAGACCCACAGCCTCCCCAGGTCTCCACCAACCTGCCTTCTAACTATCGAAACCTAACTCAGTATGACAGGAACAGGAAGAATAAGTGTGTTGATAAGCATGCAGAGACATGAAAGAATGAAAACGTAGGACAGAGCACCCGGCACACACAAACAGGTTGTTCGAACTCCGTGAGCGTCTGTCTACCTCTCGTCTTATGTTGTATGCCTTCATGGTTCAATCACCGAAGCCCCCATCTTGATGGCTCGATACCCAACTTCGGTAGGAAATGGCTCAAGAGGTTCAGGATAAATGCTCCAGGGAGACAAGTGCTTAGATGAGAAAAAATGTCATTTGCCGCCAAAAGGATACTTGTTTCTAATGCCTCCTAAGAACAGAGTGTTTCCTAAGAGCTCTTAAAACACCTGTTCACCCTCCGTATCCAAATGTTCAATAAAACAAGAAAAAAAGAAAACACATACTCCTTAATATTCACACATTCGTACATTCTGAACATGACAGAACGCACACAGCTTTGAAAGGCCGGGGTCGCAAATATGACAGGTGAGGGATAATCAGGAGCCCTCTACCCAGTGGTGGCCATGAAACTAGATGAAATGTCCAAGCACAGCCGTAATAATGTCGCTTACATAACCGTGAGATGCAATGGAAAGGATGCTCCTAACAGAGATTTGTTCCAGAGCACAAGACAAGATCAAGCAGTCTCGCAAACACCGACAGGAAGCGAGCAGGAGCTCGATAAACCGCACAGCAACAGCTCTCTTCTTTTTTTTTGCAGAGAAGGACGAGCCAAGATAAGGCAGCTTTTACATGTTTTTAGACCCCAGGACCCTGGAACGGCATTGATAAAACTTTGAGGTCACTCAAGACACACACTCTGAAAGAGATGTTTGCTATATTAAAATTAAATTAAATTAGTACTGTCGAGAAAAAGTTGTTGAGAGGTAAACAAAACTATCTCTAGCAGAGGTCAAGTTTCCACCGCCATGACTACCTGCCCTTTTACAGCGCTACGCGTGCACTTAATCTACAAAGAAAATCAAGTATTGGGAGCAGAGCTAAAAAAAATTGCGGTGAGCAAGCTTGGCTATGCCAGGATACACGTGGCGTGAGCCCATGCGCACAAAATGAGGGGCGCTTCTCGGCTCGGCTCCGGTGCAGCATCAGACTAATGGCTACTGAGCAACGGAGGCACACGGCTGGGCGCGCGGCGGCGCCGGTGCGTCTGCCGTGGCTATGCGACGTCACTCCTCTGGAATGCGAAGACCGGCGAAGGCGCGCGCGGTGGCGGTGGGCCCGCGGCGGCGGCTGGCTCCGGCATGCCAGCTGTGCGCCGTGTGACGTCGCGCTACTCGCGCTTGCGCAGAGCGGCGAGGCGCGCGCGGTGGCGGCAGAAGCCCGTGGCGACGGCGGTTCCGCCCGCCAGCTGTGCGCCGTGTGACGTCACTGCTC
>JAZHYW010018808.1:0-14195 GCA_037355805.1 Ixodes ricinus | reverse complement strand
TTTTTTGTTATACCACGTCAAACGCCGAAGCCTCATGAACGGGAGTCGAGGGCCACTGAGTCGTTCCTCCACCATGTTCAACCTCGGTACGGTGTTCCGGCACGAGGCAGTACTGCCAGCCGTTCATGGTCGCGAACCGGAGCACCGCGCCTCTGAGCAGGGAATGTCGGCACGTTCTGCACGCCGGTTTTTGTAGACGTCCGCCGACTCGATACACTGCCGCAACGCGCAGCGCCCTTTTCTGATTCTTCTCAGTCCGACACCGCCGCCGATCGTGGATAAACAGTCTCGGCGAACCAGAGTCGGTCGCGCGGCGACTGTGCCAGCCAGCAGGTTCTCACGAACTCCCTCCGGGACCTCGCCCGTCGCGCAGGACCTGTTCAGCCGTCGTGGACTGCTGTCGTCGTCGAACCTCGCGCGTGCGCCAGCCTCCGTAGTCCGCCGGCGTCGTTTACATCAGCTGGTTCTGTTCTCGGCGGTGGCTTTCAGGCAGGCGATGTGCTCTTCTTTCGCGAGGAGTCTGAAGCGATGGACGCAGTGGAAGTCGAGGCGACAGCGGCTTTACGTCGGTTGCGGACCCATTCGCGCTGCTGCGTACGTCGCCGCTCTTTGCCTGCCCAGTCTTCTTTCCACGAAAGGGCACGCGCACGGCCATCCTGAGTCTCAAACCGAAGCTGATAAGAAAGAAGAGGACGGAGAAACGACGTGACGAGCGCTGCGCCGTCACGTGTTTCTTCTTTGTCCTCGTCTGTTTTGCGCGCTGTTTCCTACGATGAATTCCCACCAACTCGCCCAATTATTCATTCTTCTATGATAGCTGGAAAGGTTGGCGCCATGTACGAGCATGGCGGAAACCGAGACTAGTTGTATGCTTGCAGCCGTCGGTTATAGATTGCGGTAGCTGTCCAGTGGTTTGTGGAGGTTTGTGTCGACAAGATTTTGGTCTCGGACACGATCCTGGGGAACCTAGCCCTTAACGGCTCCGCTGTCAAAAGCAGCCAAGACCAACGCCCGGTCGGTCACTTGCTGGCTGTGCGGGGTCCCAATAGTACATCTAAAACCCACGAGGCAGGTTGACTCCACAACTACATGCTTGAAACATGCTCCCTACCTGACAACTTGGTTGCAGGTGGTGCAGCTGTTGAGAAGAGATCGCCCAGATCTTCTAGCGCCCCCTGTCTTGGACCCCGTCCAGCCTAGCTCAGCTTCCTGAAGATTCTGCCACCGCACCAGTCGCTGTGGCCGCCGTCGCAGTACCCGCAGCCACAACCAGACCTACCACATCTACCGCTTCCTCCTCTTCCTGCCCAAGCCATGGGGCCGGTGTCGTCCAGCTGCCTCCTCCGTCCCCTCCGACTTCCGACGCCAACATTATGGACGAGGGGTACAAGAACAACCGTCAAACCCATCCACCGACGACGACATAATTGCCGAGCTGAAAAAACTCATCGGCAAGACTCGTGAGTCCCCGACCACCCAGGGCCCTCGAAAGAAAACGATAATTCATTTTTTTACTTCAAAATTAAAAGGAAAGAAAAGAAGTGGAATTAAAAATTAAAAGTTTATTTTAAACTTGTATCCCCTTTTCTTTCTTCTTTCTTAATCTGTAAGTCAAAAATAGTTTCTTGCGTTTTTTCGTCTTTGTTAGTCTTCTTTCTTATTTCTATCTTCTACTCTTTATCAATGTCAGTATGGAGTCGGCGCTTGTCCATGTCTGTTTCTGCCATTTGTCCCCGTCTTTAGCGCTACCTTTATTTGTTTCAGGTATGTCACCGGGTGAATGGATTGTGTGTGTATTTGCAGTAATGGTCTTTGCTCAAGAAACGTTGTATGTGCTTGATTTATTTTAAGTTATTCAATGGATTCAATCGTATTGATTATTTTTATTTTGACTGGCGTGTTTATTTCATTTACGAAAGTTCATTTATTGGACTGCCAATTTAATATTACATTTGTCACTGGTGAACTGAAGATCGTGGCCAGCTGTTTGATTTATCGACATAACTTGTAAATAATATAGACGCAGTTTTACCTAGACATTTCTGTGCGAGAAATCCAGTAGATCTTGAAACATGTTTTGCAAATCATTGTATAAATACAGCCGTGGACGTAAATGGCGAGATTGTACTTAACAGGTCTTAAGGCTAGATAAACCTTTGAGGGACCCTATGACGTTGCAAGGGTAGGGTTAGGCAATTCGTAGATTAACCTTCCGACTTTCGATTAATTAATTTATTGATTATCAATATTTTTATCTAGATCAGTTGAGTTCTCAGTTAGGACAAGTCGGGTGAACAAAACAACAGTTGAATGGCTAATTTCTGACCTGCAGATGTATTTATCTTAGAGGGCAGTACTGTTGACTCCTAGTATAGTCAAGTTTATCATGTCAAAATAATAAGGAAAAAACAATATTTCGCTGGAGAAGAAGGTTTTTGTAGTGCTAGTTCTATTTGAAGTACGCCATTATGAAAGAGTAAAGAAGTAAAAAATATCGCTAGGCGTTTTTGAGATTTTATACTTTGAGAACAACTATATCGAATAATATATTAGTTAATCGATCAAATGGCGACGAATAATGCAGCTGTATTTCATTATAATATTCTTAATTGGCAAAAATAACAGAGAACTTGCAGTTATTAAAAAAAAGGTAGAGGGATCTTTCAAAATGCAGTTTTATGAGGTGGCCTCGTGGAACTGGTAAAGAGATGTGGCGTCTGAAATCCCTTCAACTGAATTCAGGCCCCTGCCTCTATCTCTTTCAAAACCCCGTACCCAGCCCCCTTCAAGGGATCCCATCAAATTTCTGCCCAGTTCAGAGTTTACAGTGATATATTCTGGCACTAACTTTTTTAATCCAAACTTGTATTAAAATGTATTGGCCATAAAAAGCTTTTGCGCTGTTGAGTTGCATTGCACACGTCTATATTTTTGTTTGCATGTTATATCGACCTGAGATTTCCGAGCCGTGAAAAAATGCTTGCATCACGTGAAAAGGCAGTCGGCGGCCATTTTTCCGGCTCGTCTGTAACAATCTATTTTGTACGGCTTGTGAGCGCTATGTTTTAGTCCGGTCACCATCGGATATCGGAAATTTAGTCAAAACTGTTTTGTGCTGTACGACCGTCGACTGCAAAACTGAGTGCCTGCTTGCCTTTGCTTCGTCATGTCTTGCTTAGCGCTTAGGCGCGCCATGAATTCAAGCGATTCCCTAGCATGCGCTAAAGTGCTGCCGGATGACAACCGTTTTTTTTATCCTTCTCGGAATGTGTGTTTACTTATCATCTTTGCAACAAGTGCTCTGGTATCGCGAAAATTTCGTTTATAAGCATGAGACCAAAAAACCGCGAGACTGGCGTTGCCGAACTTGTAGGGTTAAGGATGGGCTCGCGGCTCCGGTGTCGGACGTGGATATCTCCCAGCCTGATTTGGCTAACTTATTGTCACTGTTTACCAACATGAATGCGAAACTTGATCAACTCCTGCCTTCGAAAGAAAAATTAGATTCTCTTCTCCTTCTAACTATCAAGGTAGATGGCTTACTCCTAATTAAGTCTACAGTCGATGAGTTGAGGGCTACAGTTATTGAGCTGAAGGAGTCTGTGGAAATCAACTCGGCCCAGTATGATACGCTAGTCAAGAAAACAACAACCAATGATATTGAGGTCAAAGAGCTCAGGGCGGAGGTGTCCCAACTCAGAACTACCGTCTTGTAGAATGCTGGCCGTATCGTGGAACTAGAGGCGGAGTTGAACGAAACCGTCTTGTACAGTCGCCTTCCAAACACTTGGAATTCACGGAATGCTAGTAACTTCCAACAAAAGGTTGATGAATAACGTTGCCGACCTCGATAACCAATTGAAGTGAAGGCAAAAACACCCCGGTCTTGATATAGATTTGCATCAGCTGAAGTTCGCTGAACCTGGTTGAACGCACGAGGTAAACTGCGCACTCTAGTGCGTAACAAATCAGTACCACAGCTGTATTTTATTCTGAACTTTACGCAGTTCAACAGTAAACTTTTCTGGCAAGCTAGGATCCGCGGCAAGAAAAAAATACTTTAAATATATCTGGGCTCACAAAGGAAAGGTCCTCGCTAAGCGAACAGATGAGGCCACGTTCATCCGTATTAGTTGTAAACCGGACCTGTAAATGATAAACTCGAGCAATGACAGCATGTTTCCTTGAGTGCCCGACTTCTGTGTTCAGAAGAGAATTACAGTCAACTTATACTACCATTGTTACAGCTGCGAATGTGAACACAAGCAGCATAAAGAAATATACTGTGATACATTCTTACTGGTCGTTTCAAACCTTGGTTACTGTGTCGTTATATGTGTTTTAAAGGTAATTACTATTCTGGAAGCAACGTTGAAACCGCTCACTATTAATGGTTTTAATGACTTCATTTTACCCGACCCACTGGCAGTGGGTTGGTACTGGTGGTAGATAACCAACAAAGTGCATGTACACTTCAGTCATGATGAGTCAATTGCGTTTGAGAGTGATATATGTGATTTTATGGTGTCCCTATTGGCAGTACAGAGACCGCCCTCAGGAAATATTGATGATTTTCTAGATGAATTTGGAGGCTACTCTAATACGACATCGACAATAAAAATATCGCGATCACTGAAGATTTGAATATCGATACCCTAAAAGAAAATGTTCCCTTAGTATATGTACTATATGTACCTGCTTGCTAACTTTTGCATTAAAATGCTATATTAATAATAATAATAATAACAATAATAATAATAATGGTTTATTCTCCAGTGCCCACAAACAACCTAGAGGTCTACCATGTGGTGCACAAACATGGGTGAATTATTATACATACAAGACAAAATACAAATTATCAAAAAAGAGCTAACAACAAACACAAGCAAAAAAGAAAAAAACAAAAAAACTAGGGGTAGGCTTGATTTGGCCTGCTTAAGGCAATTGCATCCATTCGCGTAATTGTTGCATAAAATCCTGATGTGCACTAAAAATATCAAAGTTATTCTGATGTGCATTATTAAAATCAGTTTGAACCCTCAAAAGAGGTGACACAGGTGATGTACAGGAGGGGTAAAACGTTGATTTGTTCCTAATGATTCGGGGTGGAACATGGAAGGAAATAGACTGCAATAAGTCCGTCGAGTTTACCTCACCATGTACAACTTTGTATAAAAACATAAAATCTCGGTACTGTCTTCTCACAGTCAGTTTGTGCAATAGAAACCTGTGAAGCAATGATTCGTAGTGGTAGAAACACCCCTTCCAATATACCTATCATAGACAATTCTAATCATTCGCTTCTGTACATTTTCAATCGCGATAGCTTGCGAAATAGTCAGTGAATTCCAAACCACAGAGCAAAATTCTAACCGTGATCTAACCAAAGACTTATACAAATGCAATAAACATGAAGGGGCAGAAAATTGGCGACATAAACGTGAAATCATACCTAATACTCTTAGCGCTGCATTTACGGTTGTAACAACATGATTATTAAAAGAAAGTGCGCTGTCAAGACAGACGCCAAGATCTCTGATAAACGATACGGAGGGAATTGGGACGCCACCAACAGTGTACGCAAAGGAAATTCTCTCGCGCTTTCTAGATAGCACAATAGATCTAGTTTTTTGTGGGTTCAGTGACAAACAGTTTTCGGTACACCATGTAAAAACAGAATCTACATCATCTTGAAGACTGGAACAATCAGACACTGACTCGACACTTATGAAAAGCTTAACGTCATCAGCGAAAAGAAGAATTTTGGCATCCTTAACGCAAGAAACAATGTCATTTATAAACAAAAGAAATAACATGGGTCCTAGAATTGAGCCCTGTGGCACACCGGAACTCGAAATAAACTCGTCGGAGTAGCTACCGGAAACACGAACCGAATTTCGGCGATGACCAAGATAGTTTGAAAACCAGGCGCAGAGGTGCGGGCTGAAGCCATGTAGGGCAAGCTTGTGTAACAGTAATGTGTGATTAACCCGGTCGAAGGCTTTCGACATGTCAAAGAAAATCGCGTCAACCTGACCTCTTCCGGAAACCACTGGAGCGCAGTAATTCAAAAATGAGCATAAATTTGATTCTACGGACCTGCCCTTCAAAAAACCGTGCTGGAATTCAGATATTTTTCTGTTCAAGTAAAAATAAATCCGCTTATGCACTACTTTTTCGAAAACCTTTGCGAAGCCGCATAACAACGAAACAGGACGGTAATTCTTAACTAAAGTAGAATCACCGGCTTTAAAGACAGGAACTACTACCGAGTATTTCCAGAGCTCAGGAAACTTAGCCTGAGTTAGGGACAAGTTAAAAATATGGTTCAACACAGGTACAAAAAGAGAGGAGCAACCTTTAATAATAAAACTAGGTATACCATCAATACCGGTAGATAATTTAGGTTTAAGTTTACTTATGGCTTCTAAAATGTCGTCATCGTCAACCTTAAAAGTAGGCAGAAGGTCCCCACACTGGATACCAACGTCACTAAAAGCGCCACCTTGTTGTGCCGGTGAATAACAAGAACTAAAAAAATCAACAAAACGATTCGCAATTTCTCCTGGCACACAGTGATAACCAGCATCATCACGAAGACAGATATTTGGTCGATTTTCCCGCAAATGTTGTCTAGTGAAGCGCCACAACTCCTTAGGATTTTTAGTCAGACTATGCTGCAGTGCCATAGTTGCTCCTACACTTGTGTTCCTGAAAGACAAGCTGGTTACGTCATGTATTAACCAAATAAACGTTAGCGCACCCGACTTGAACTCAGTCAAAGCGTTTGTATTCACCTATAAATTAGCTGACCACTATTTTGTGGGTGTTCGGAATTACTCGATTGCGCATTGGCAGTCTCGCATTAGTGAGTAAAGATTGTGCAAACATTCTTAAACGCTCTACGTTTAACAATTTTCTTTCTTTCTATGATTGGGAGTCTCTCCTACGGAACGAACTCACATCAGGACTGTATCCCAAAGTAAATTGGCGTATTAAAACATTTAGGAAATCTAGTACTGTAACTCCTAAAGTAAAAAAATAGAGCTGGGGAATTGATAGATTGAATTACCGATTAATGGATTAATGCTTTATTCATGATTAAGTTTTTTAACGGGTTAATCGTTACAATTTTGGCGAACCAAAAAGAGAGTAAAAATAAATGTTTATCACCACGCAGAAATGGATGAGTACACCAATATGAAGAGCAAACGCTAGGTGATATTGGAGCCTAAAGCAAACTGTAAGGATGATATTTATAACTCCAGACAAGTTCAGAAGGTTACACGTGTCCCGGCCACTTCAATGCCATGCGAGTGTTCGTTTAGCGCAGCAGAGACTATTGTAAACAGTCAAAAGTAGGTCGCTCTTGCCGGAGAATATCAAAGAACCTCTTTGCCTCATGCAGCTCAAGTAATAATTTGTCAGTGTGAGTGTCTTTTAACGAATCTCAACAGCCTGTCGAAGTTGATTCATAATCGAGATTGTATATTGCGCCGTTTATCACATATTCGGCAAAGGCAATAAATATATCTGTAATTTGAGTTACAAAACAAAATAAATGTTTTGCATGCAATTGAGCAAGACAGAATAATTTAATTAATTAATCGATTAAAGGGTGGCGATGAATCGGGTTTGAATTTTAATCGACGCCCAGCCCTAGTAAAAAATTGTAGGTCGGAATAGGTATGGCTAAAGGACAATATTTTTGCGGCTATCAGAAATCAGAGAACTTCTAATGGAAACGTAGCCGACATGTGCCCAGAAATGAGGAGTTGAGAGCGGAATTCAAGGCCACTCGGAATCGGTTAAATGCGTTAATACGTTCTACTAAACGTACTCATTACACAGAAAAACTTTAAATTGCTCGCTTCATCTCTGGGAAAATGTGGTACATAATTATTGAGCTTCGCGGAGTCGCTCGAAAGAGTGCCTCTGACCTGTTGGAAACGATCTCTGGGTCCAATGCAGCCACCACAACAAATTCCGTCGTTTAACATCTCGCCACTTCTATATTTAAGAGCACATGGGATGACGTTTCCAATCCTTATGACATGAATGTATTTCCGAAATCTGCTTTTATCCCTACACTTTTACGTGCTTAGTTACGTTATATTTTATTGAATTAAAAAAAAAACAAAAAAAAACATCAGGAATTGATGATATTTCTCCCATTGACCTCTGTCGATAATGTTTCATCCGTGTCATAGATATAGATAGGCCTGCGTCGTTTGCCTGAAACTTTTGATACGTATCCATGCTCAAGATGTAATGCGTACTGCTTGTTGCCATGAAACTGCATAAGAATACAACGAGTTTCTATGCTCGTGATGCTGCAAAGATGATCTGCCCATATCGACTCATTTCGATGCTGCTCTGCATATCGGAAATTTTAGGAAAAACACCTTTTAGCCTCTATGACCAGTTTTTTTATAAGCATTAATTAATATTATTTTCACAGGACGGTTTTGTCTCGGGGCGTGTTGCGTCATCCTCACTACACGTGTTCTCGGAATCTCTTCATTCGTCCTTCGATAACCACTCCTGTGTCTGGGCTCCCTTTCTCGGTGTCGCGAAACCATTTGATTTTGTTGATTAAATATTACTTAAAAAATTGTACCGTGTAGGATTCAGAGGTCATTTCGTCACTTTACGACATGATTTCTTACGATCCCGTTTACAGTTGGCCTCCTTGGGAAGTGTTCGAAGTAACAAAGTCCCTCTCCGCTCCGGAATGCCGCAGGATTCTATACTGACGCCTTTATTATCTAATTTTTACGTACACGACCTCCCGGGTGTTGTCACTAGTAACATACTACAATATGCAGAAGACACTGTTAATGACAAGTCACACAGATATTAGAACTCGCCATGCGTATGCTACAAACTAGCTCTCGCAGACATGGACTGTTTAAAACATGTTAGAATAAGTGTGAAATCTAACACTAAGCTTGTTTGTTTTCGCAGCCTTTGGAAAACGCTCAATTTGTTCCCGCAGTTATTCTTGCATGATTCAAACTGTGCTCCCTCTTGCTGCATTCCTGTGCAGTTTGTTTAGTTTTAAAGTATCTTGATTTTTAGAAATTTATCATGGAATACATTTATGTCTCTTAATTGCGAAGCGTCTCTGTAGTGTGTAATGCCATCTTTACAATGGACAACTATTTCATACCGACGGCACCAGGCGGTGGCTGCACGAATTAAAAATCGAGGTATGGACCCGCTGTGCTACCAATCGATAACGGGAGCTATGCTACCGGTTTCTTTGTTCTCTGAGCAGCGGGGCGTGCCCAACGCGCCGCACAAGTGGGGCATCCGTGGCGTCACGTTAAACGTCGTGTTATTCTTTCCGTCCGCTTTCTTTTTTGCGTAACACAATTATATGTATGCTGCAATTACGTTTGCTACTCGCTGATCCACAGCCTCCTTCCGAATTTCCTCGATTTTAGGTGCCATTTCCGCCGCTTGGCATCGGGCGTCTCGCGCGTGCGCAGAACGCTTCTCTGAAAATAGGTCCATTTAAAAACGTTTCTTACGTTTGCACCAAGAAAGTTGTTAACGCATTCTTTGAGCTATAGTGTGCTGAGATACGGCATTACTTTATTTTTGTATTGTTCTTTTCGATGACGCGCTAGAATTGATAGTATTTTGAGGGGGATGTTGGAAAGTGTAGTCTTACAATCTGTTGGTGTGTTCTAGTGACAACTTGTTTGCCTCGCTTCAGCTACCATGCTTTCATTTACTATTCCTACATAATATTGTCAGGAATGACAATTGATGATGCAATAAATATTGAAGAAAACTAAACGTTTAATGGGGCGAACTTGTGCCCAAAACAAAATAGAGAGAGTCTAGCGTCGCAGGCGTCGATGGCGGAGAAACAGCAGGATAGAATGCTGGGGCGAGACTGACTCCGCTCGGCATGCGGAGTCCCTTATGTACCCTCGTGGGTTTCGGAGCATTCGGCGTAGAACTTTCGGCGTGTAGAACATTCCGCACTCAATCACACGAGAATGTTTTCTAACTTACGAGAACGCCAAGTTGAAAGAACAAATAAAATGACATTGCGCTGACTGGAATCGATCCTAGACCTTCCGCGCGACAGTCAAGCGCTGTAACCATTTGGCCACGCATGCGCTCGCTCGGCGACGCGCGTGGCAATATTGTTCAGCAACACTTTTGGTACAGTGATTTCAAGATCCAAAGAATTGCACAACGTGCATCAAGGTGTAAAAACTCGCTATGATGTTCTGCGAATACATAGTCACCATGTTAAAAGCATTAGGGCATTAGGGAACTTTATGTCCTCAGAATCTTTAACGCGTTACCGGATACTATGTCTTTCTTAAGTCGTCACTTAAAAAAAAAGTTAAAATAGTGTTTAATAACGGAAATAAGCATTCGAAAGTTTGAGTACCAATTTTTGATCTTTGTCTGAGATTATTTAAGTTGAAGAATGTGCTTTCACTGCCAGCTTGCGCCTTCACTAGCCTTAGTCTGGCTTTCGGCAAACATGCCATTTATTAATTGTCGATTTTGATTAATAAACAACATTATTATTTATAATATTATTATTTTTATTTATTATTATGAGTTGGGCCAGAGGAAACACATGGGAGCAATCAGTGATTATGACTTGTTCACTGCAGCTTTGTTTTCAACATATGTATACTTTCTTCAGAAATATACCAGCTAAAAGGTAGCCTTTCGGTTTCTTCCTCTTTTGCTAGTCCCGCCACCGCTGCTGCTGCTGCTGTTTTGCGTGACCGACTTAGCATTATTTTCTGTATTGTTGTAGTTGTGTTGTTTTTTTTGAAGAATGTAGAGGAAATGACCAAGCTAATGCTCGAACTATAAAACAAAATGAAACAAAAAAAGAGTGCAAATCATTATGAGTGGGACTTCCGAAATGAACTGACGTGAGATAAAAAATATATATAAACGTTATCAACGAGGCGGTGAATTTCATAAATAAAGACGTGGAAGACATAAAGGTAAAACTTGATGCTGCTGTGAGCGAGAACAATGCTCTTAAGAAGAAAAATGTAAAACTGGCTGCAAAATGTGATGCAATGGCCATGTCGCTGAAAAAAGAAAAACGAACTAAGGCTCGTCCGGTGTGGGCAATACTCGCGGTGCAATAACATTGAGATAAAATGGATACAAAATCGATACAGGAAACGTCACTGAACTACTGACTAAGCTCGGAGACAGAATCGGAGAAGCCGACTGCTATCTCCGATATTCAAGTCAAAAGTCAAAGCAAGTCGAAAGTGATAGTTCAATTTCAACGACGGCAGAAAAGCGATAGCGTTCTTAACAAAGCAACTCAAAATGTATAACTTGCCAGGACCTCGGCCTGAATGAAGAATCACCAATTTATGTGAGTTATCATTTCTGACCTACTATGAAAAGGTTGCTCGGAATGTCTGTAACGAAGAAGTGTCGGTTCCAGTGGCAATATGTCTGGGTGCAAAATTGCAAGATTCTAACAAGGAAGGCGTACCCCTACCGTTTAAATTTCTTATGAAGGCCAGCTTGATAAGATATGTTAACTCCTAAAAAAGTATTTGATTTAGTATAGTTTTTCTTTTGATATGACTGTAAATCTCGGTACCGTGACACTAGGAGATCTAAATGATTTCTTTAAAATCCAGACTAATACACAAACTACCTTTTTCCATTTAAATGTGGAGCCTGCACGATCGAAAGGAGATGATCTTACATTGTTTTTTTATTCAATTGAAACTCCTTTTAACGTTATAATGTTAACAGAAACATGGTTAAAGGACGATGATGATGCTCTTGTTCATTCAGGTTATTATCGTCTTTTTTTTTTTTCAAAATCGCGAGAATGGTCGAGGAGGCGGTGTGTCACTGCAGATCAACGCTTTCGGCTACGCGCTCTTCTGTGATTAATCTCTTGTTACGCCGAACTATGAAATACTACGTATTAGAAAAAACACTGTTCTATTTACTCCATTTTATATCACCCTTCGAAATGGAAATATTATTGTGTTTGTCATTTTTTGGAAGAGTTCTTTTGTTTTGCTAATGAAGAAGGCTATAAATTGTATCTGGGTGGTGATTTTACTATAAATATGCTCGAAAGATCTCCGACTGCCTAATGACTTTGCAAGTTCATTAATGTCAAACAATTTCAGTAATGTCAATAATTGACTCCAACTCTGCGTTTCATGACTCCAACGTCAGCACTCATCACGATCTATTTATAATTAACGATTGCGAGGACTACATTAGTGATGGTGTGCTGGGCTATGGGTTAAGCGATCATCTCCCTATAGCAGTGTTCATTAATAACAATGTACCATCTAACATGGGCTATTAACCTTCCAGTAATGTCCCGAAATAATCGCGTTAGACCACTGGAGATGTTTAGAAGAAAAATCGGGGCTATTAACTGGAGTCACGTGTTGAGGAAAACCGATATTGATGAGTGCTATAACCTCTTGTTAGACCTGATAAAAGACGCGTTCTATGTCTTCGTTCCCGTACAAGAAAATTTACTGTAATAAGAAGTGCAAGAAACCATGGGTCACTTAACGACTTTTAAGACTTATTCAACAATATTTTCTTTATAGTACCTTCTTAAAACAAAAATAAAAAAATGTTCCTGAATCTAAAAAAAATATTTAGAAACTTTGTCAATACAAAACTGAAACGAGCTGAACACCGCTATTATACAGATTTATTCGACTTGTCTTCTTTGAAAGCAACCGGAAGTCATATGGGAACATTTGAACTCCTTAATACGGAATCCAACTCAAGATGGAGCAGTCACTAATCTAAGTATAGGCGGTAGAACTATTTCTGGTGTAGAACTTGCGAATATGTTCAATGCATTATTTTGTGAGTGAAAGGAGAGGTACTTATATCAGTTCTGCACCAAAAAATATTTCCAGAATAAACGAAACCATATTTTTAAACCCATGTGATACTAAAGAAGTACTCTCTGCTATCATAAATATAAACAAGTCGTAGCCATAACCGTGAGGAGTCTTGAAATTGGGCCGGTTAAATTTGTAGTTGACTTTT
Source organism: Ixodes ricinus (assembly GCA_037355805.1). NCBI lineage: Eukaryota > Metazoa > Arthropoda > Arachnida > Ixodida > Ixodidae > Ixodes > Ixodes ricinus. Next base: position 1,139 of record JAZHYW010018808.1, on the reverse strand, counting down.
CGGATGTATAACTCGTCTGTACATTCTTATATTGTCGTCCGGTATATTTCCCTAGAAAGATGCAAATTGCGAAAGTATCCGTAGTATTTAAAAGTGGGGATCGAAATGACAAAATTAATTACCTACCCGTATCTTTCCTTGCTATCTTTTCGAAGCCGATTGAAACAAATTGTGCATTCTTGACTGCTACATTGTTTTTTTTAAATACTCACTACGGACTGAATCTCAGTTCGGCTTCAGGAGGCATAAATCTATGGAAACTGCATTATTGGTATAGTAGGAAATAATATTAGTACATTTTAAGAAAATGTCTAGTTTTGGAGAACAAAAATTTTCGCAAGGGAAACCCATATATGCTAACTGTAGCACACACAGAAATAAGAAGAGGAATAACGATAAATAATTTCTTCATCAACACGTCGGAAAGCATGCTTCTCAGAGATTTTTCACTTTCTTGTTTGAGTCAAGAGAAAGCAATATTATAATAATAATAATATTAATAATGATGATAATAATACTAATAAGAACAAGAATAATTTATATGATATACGTTAATAGTCGAAAATGGTTTTACGGGTCCGTCAAAGCCTCTAGTGGCTTGTGAGACTTGGACCCGCATTTGCATTAGGCACAATATGATGACAGAGTGGTAATATTGGCAATGAGCAGTGAGGTTGAAAAATGAAAACGCCGCACAAAATACCTAAATTAGACAAGAGAAAAGTGTGAACCGCACACAACCCACCAAAGGGACAGAAAAAAGAAGCACAAGTACAAAAAATTACCATCAAAGCGGAGAACGTAAACAAAACTGTGAGCCGATTCACGCCACTGAAGATGAAGGACCAGCGAAGCTGTTATCTTTACGACAACTATGCGAATCTATAAGACATCTATACGATTTACATATGGTTGCAGTGAATACACGTACACACGACTTCGTTGTTTGCTTGTGTTAATTCCCCATGGAGCCCAAGTCTCTTCATAAGCATCGCGGACGCGAAAGAAAATAAGGTTAGACGGTGCGTTCTGCCCTCTGCCTAATCACAGCGAACTCTTCACTGATAATAACAAAGTACCAAACCCACACTATCTAATAATGCCAAGGAAGGCTGACTCACGCGGGTTGCCCCCTCTTT
>JAZHYW010018807.1:0-22255 GCA_037355805.1 Ixodes ricinus | reverse complement strand
GTCATTACTCATCTCATTTTAAATACTGCTTTGTGGGATTGATGTCATTCGAAAGGAAATGCAATTCTCTTTCATTTGATATTATGTATGTGTTGGTTTATACTGTTCATGCGCATTTGTAGCGTTGCGAATATGATGGCACGGACCCTCACTTGCTCCGCTGGGTCATATTTTATGCACGATGCATTAAAGATAACACGGTTCCAATAGAGCAGTTTTGTTAGGATGATGTCGGAGCAGAATGTAACGATATACTTTTTTGGTATTTGCACTACTTTGTTTTTTTCAGCTCTCCAAATATTGCCCTAAAATTGACATTTTTCAGCACAAATATGTTTTTAATGACAAGCGCTAGGGCAATGAAATTAGCTACAGATGTGGTGCTTATAATTGGTAATATGCAAAAAAAATTTAATGTTGTGTAACATTTTTTTGTTTAGATATTTTATATCAAACGTAGCACTTTTTTGTGCTTCGAGTCATGGTACTTCAAATGCCGCTGAGTAAATAATTAAACTATGATAAAATCTTTTATAACATTTAGAACTACTAATGGTTGCCCAAAAGGTGGACGATGGCTTTTTTTCATTTTCAAAGTCATTACGCTCCGGTGCCCTTCAAACTTACCTGTTTTTTGACACATATCTTTTTTGGACATCAAACAGATTTATTGGCATCTAATAACATTTATTGTATGGAATAGATATACATTGCGATGTATTAGATTTTCCCAATGATCTTGCTTTGGTTTCTTGATAGTTGTAGAGCTTAGCTAATTTTAAAAACAATTAAAAACTGTTTGGTTGTTTTGTTGCGCTACCTGGCGGATGGCAGACAAAACTGCTGATTTCTAATGTTCAAAAAATTTCCGATGACGGCGTTGGCGTCTGTATTATCATCAATCTCCGTGTCATTTTACCTTCACATTTAGAAAATATATTTGAAGATTTCCTAACGATAAATGAATGGTTTAAGTACTGGGTCAGGTTAATAAATCTAAGACAAATAATTACACAAGCGTAGCGTGATATAAAGTGTTCATTATTCTATATAATTGAAATCAATAAACGATAAAGACGAAGATAAAAGAATACACTTGAGTTCACTTCATGCCTAGAGTCACTAAATGAGCTGCGCTTAAAGTATCAGCACTCCATTCCTCAAAATTGTTTTGGGCGCCGCCATTTTGGGTCTTGTGCAGAGCAAGACGCAATTGCCGATCGTCATGATCCAGAAGTGCGACTTCCTCTGCATTAGATGCGGTGCTAGGAAGCTGATGCAATATTGCTATGCTCTGTCGCGAGTTGTTTAAACATTCGTGGAGGACGGAAAAGCGTTTCCTGTGATTTGAGATAATGCTTCAGAAAACTGGCCACCATGATTTTAAGCCACAATATGGCCAAGTGTCGTTACTCTGAAGCGTAGCTAATTTACTAGCACTAGCGGGAACAATGAGGAAGAGGTAGGTGTCAAAAGGTAGTGGCTTGTAGAATCCACGGGGCTCACGTCATGGCCCCTCCAGGTATTACAAGCTTCTTGAACAAGGGCATGAATAGTGTCATTAAATAAGCTACGCTTCAGAGTAGCGACACTTGGCCATATTGTGGCTTAAAATCATGGTTGCCAGTTATTTGAAGCTGTGTCTGAAATCACAAGAAACGCTTTTCCGTCCTCCACTTTAAACAGTTTGCGACAAAGCAAAGCAATATTACATAAGCTTCCTAACACCGAATCTAATGCTGAGGAATTCGCAATTTTGAACCATGACGATCGGCAGTTGCGCCTGCTCTGCACTAGCACCAAAATGGCGGCGCCCACAACTCGGGGAAGAGAGTGCCGATACTCTAAGCGCAGCTCATTTATTGGCCCTGCTTCCTGCGAACCTCCTTTCCCCTGACTTAAACTGAAACTAAATATGAATATTACACCATTCTTATAGCTTATTTAGTTTTAACCACCTGCACATAATGAGAGGAGGAAGCGGCCGGGTAGGAGAAACGCGGGTTTTATGTGCGACTGTTCTAATCAACGTTAGTTCTAACCGTCTCAAAAATGAGAACGCGCGAGCTTGCGCTGGTTTAAAAAAAGACGGTCGAAAGAAAAGAGGCGGCACGCTGTGTTCTTTGTGATTGTGCGTCTAATTGCAAATTGTTGTGTGCATGTTTATACAGCCGGAAGTTACTCTGCCTCAGTGGGCGTCTGGTGTCTCAGCTGTAGATGAGCAACTTAGCCAGTGCGGTAAAACCGCAAACCTGGGGTATTTAACGTGCACCGCGCAGTAATGATACACAACCGCACGCCGGTATGATGCTCTTCCAGATCGAAACGGGCAGGGGCGGGGTGGGTTCTGCAGCGCGAGCTTTCGCTCCACGTGCTCCGAGCTGGTGTGCGCTAGACCATGCACTCGGCCACCGATCGCCCCCCCCCCCGGCTTGTGCGTCTAATTTATATACAGGTATAAGTATTTGAAGATCGACGATGGACGTCAATCGTCTCGAGGTAATGTAACGTAATAACATTATATAAATATTAAACAGATTGAAGGACTGAACAACTCAATTTTTCAATTCTTGGATTGTAATATGGCGGCAGCCTATTGTACTCACTGTTGATGAAGAGCAATATGAGGTGACGAGGTAATGAATAAATGATGAGGCTCTATAGGACAACGACATTAGTGGGTATCGAACCACAACGTACAGTGCCAGACTTGTTTCATGTATCGTGTACCCAATGACCTTTCTTCACCCGCAACAGAATATGGTAGAATCAATGAGGATGGGCTTTACAACTGTACGTGGAACAGGAAAACTGCAATGTGCAGAAGTGCGGCTTATTTGTTAATATGAGGCACGGATTTCTAGCAGCATTCTCTAATTGACTACTTGGAACAAATGGCCTCGTTGACGTAAAGTGTCCCCGTTCCAAAAGATTCTTGAAGCTTACTGAAACTACAAAGGAGTATGAGGCGAAAAATAAGAAAAAGAAGCCTGGTGTGAAAGGTCCATATCACCACCATTGCTTCTACCACAAAATACAAGGGCAGTTACACAATACACAAAGAGAGTTTTGTGATTTCGTTATATTTACACTCAAGGGCATTGATATCCAACGTATTCAGAGGGATGACACCTTCTGGTAAACCAACATAAAGCCTTTTCTACTCAAGTTTTACATGGAAGGCCCGACTTCCGCTGAAATTCCTCACGTAGACGAGTTGTCCGACCGAATAAACTGCCATTACTCCCGATCTGGGAATCTCTCGATCTTCGTTCGTAGGCCATAGTATCATGAGATCGAGGGGTGTGGCCCTTCGTCTGCCGAACATTGCTTCGGCGGGTGTTTTTACCGTGTAAGATGAGACTGTCGCGTGCTGTTGGAACAATAGAGAGGTTTAGTAGATCGTTCCGATGACTCCGATAACGATATCCCCATACTGCGACGCCGCCTTTGCGCATGCATCATATTGTTATCGGGTCTAGTTATCGGGGGTATCGGAGCTATCGGAACGATCTACTAAAACTCTCTAATAACATGGCGATTGTTTACTGAACTGCTTCTTCCGTAAGCTTCAGGAGGGCTTTCTTCGTTTCGCACACCATCTGTTCTGCTTGCCCATTAGTTGCAGGATGGTATGGTGCGCTGATGTAATGCCTAATGCCGTTTTTATTTTTTTTATTTTTTCGTGGGGGGTGGGGGTTCTTAAAAACTTGTTTATTTTATTTGAAGCAAGATTTGGCGCGTTATCAGAGAAAAGTATTTTCGGTAGAACAAAAGTAGGTAAAAGAGAGCGTAGAACGTCAATGACGCGTTTGGACGTCGTGGCAGGCATCGTGTAAACTTCCAACCACTTAGAGTACGCATTGACCATGACTCCGCAGATGCGGACACGTTTCGCCACCCACAGACTGAATAGTGGCTCGTTTTCAGTTACAGTTTATGATGGCGCGGGATTCGAGGAAGCTTTCGAGTCTTTCCACAAAGTTAGCCCATGTGCCAGCACTTTTGTGGAAAGCGGTAAGTGTTCGAAACGTCGACAACGTCGGTGGCCACGTGCTGTGCTTGACACTGGACGCTTACCATTCGCCGAGAAGAAACTTGCTTGTTCGTCTGTTACGGGTCGTCCGATACCAGGTCATCGCCGCAACTCCATCTAGCGACAAGACAAGGTCGTCATTGTCCGCATGTCCATAGTTAACAATCACGTGAACCTATAAATTCCCAAACGCTCATAACTTGTCGTCGCTAAACGCCGTTCATTCATAGCGTCTTCATTGCAAATAAACGTCTTCCTATTAATTCTAATGGTTTTCATCATACTCCTCATAAGCTGTACTTACAACATTATATGTGTCGGTACTTCCAAAAATGTTGCAACGGTGTTTGTTTTCTGGGAACTATAATGTAACCAGTGGCGTACCAACTTGTTTTTGAGTGGGGGGGCAAACCAGACCGCCCTTCCCCCTGCCCGGGTCTCGTATTTTTACTAGTGATGGACCGAAATTTTGCCGAATCAAAAATTCGGCGCAACTTTTGCCGAACTTTTCGAAAGATTTGGCAATGATTCGGCAAAAATACACTGTTACCAGACGTAACATTGATATTTAATTTTTTTCTGACGAAGAAAGTTTTTTTTTCTTAACATAGATACAACACTTAGTGCCTATGACACAGTTATGACTAAATAAGGTGATATTCTACAATATAATCGTATCGATGTCGCTTTTGTGTGTTTACCGGCAATTTTAGTGTTTGCTTGCAGAAAGTGGCGTGACAACGAGGTTGGGTAGCAGCCGGCGCAGTCACGAATCACGCTACGAGAGTTTTGGTTTTGAGGCTTCATCAGCGCACGCCTGCAAGTGTGTTTGCATTGTTAAAATAAAGGCAATCACTGCGTTCTTACTTTCTCTGGGAGTCACCGTGTTGTGCGCGAAAACGAATGCAACGGTGCTGAGCCATCATTAGAAGAGGTAATAATATTATTGTAAATATGCATGTCTTTCGATTTGAGTCACTTGACGTCAGCGTTGCATGAAAATGTGCGTTCCATATTCGCAACGTGCCGTTTTCAAGCTTCAAAATTCTGGTTCCTGGTATTAGGCAACACACTGATGTTTAGGAAGATGGGGAGAGTTAGGAATGTCAGATGTGCAACGTCGAGCATGATAGTCCTAATGTTTAGTTTTATGCAGATACATGAAAATTCCGAAATAACGCGAACTAAAAAGTAATATTATTCTGTTTTGGCACAAACAACCTGTGAGCCGAAAACAGGATTGTTATAATAATAATAATAATAATTTTATTTTCACATACTGGAAGGGGCCCATGTGGTGGTGTGCGGGGCAAGGTAGATAGGTGAAAACCCTTACGCGGAGCGCCTGCCAGCCAGACTTGTACGTAGTTCAACTACTTTACTCAAGTTACTGTAGTTTAACTACTTTTCTGGGTAGTTTAGTAACTTTCAATTACATATCTATTTTGGTGATTAGTAGTTTACTTTAACTACTTTTCCGAGTGACTTCTACTCAAATTACAAATTACTTTCGAATATTAGTGGTTGTTTTGCCTATCAACAGAGATAAGATGTCTGAAGATCAGCTGATATTTGCAGAGGGGGAAGCATGTGGCATAGAAAAGGGGAGGGGGGAGAAGAAAGTGATTTGGATAGTCCAAAACCTCCCAAAATTTTAATGAGCCCCCCACTGCAACAACACTGCTACGAGGCGCGGGGAGCGAACAGACACGACGCAAGAGAGGCCGAGTAACCGTGGGATTAGCGCCGAAGACTGGCGTTTCTTTGTATTCCTAAGATCAAGGAGACTTGACGCATTTGAAGAAAGGGCTTGTCCCCGCTTCTCCCCAATGTAGGAATGCTGTACACACTACTCAGGAGGTAACGCACGACACTCACTGGAGTCGTCTGGTACTGTCTGAGACTGGCGCCGACACTGTTCAGCTGAGCGCCGACGACGTTAGCGCGCGCGACACTAGAGCGCCGCGACGTTAGAGCGCGCGACTCAAGAGCGCGGCGACGTTAGCGCGCGCGACTCAAGAGCGCTGCGACGTTAGCGCGCGCGACTCGAGAGCGCAGCGAGAGCGCACAACTGTAGTCCAGAGCGAATGGCCCGACCGGACAGACCACTTGTTCGGGCATCGCGTGTTTTATCAAAAAAATTGGCAGGGATTTATGCCGCGGAATTTAGCAATGTCATTGCGAAATGAGTCGTCGAATGATTGCGCGTGACAAACCCAAAAGTGTTACAAAAAGCTAATAAAAAAAAAGAATATTTGTAGCGCGCATTTTTCAGAAAAAAACAAAACAAAAAACATTGCAGCTGACCTAGCCTAGGTCAGCTGCAATATTTTTCTCTAATTTTTTTAAGCATTTACTTCAACGTTTTTTAAATCAAAGAACTTATGAAGGCTTCATTATTTCTTTGATTTTGTATATCACAAATTTGCAGTGGAGGTTTTCCTGTATCCGTTAAAAGGCTGGAAAGATCTGCATGCAATAAAATTGCGCTGAGCTTTCCTTCGATGAGTTTTTTACTGATACTTTTTAGCGGTGATCTTTCTTCATTACGGACATGGACGTCAGAATACCATTTAAACTTATGCGAGGGATGTCTAAATAGCCACCAAATAACCAAATAGATCGTAGCCCAAATAGATCGTAGCCACCAAATACACCAAATATAGCAAAAAGTAAACTATTTATGGTATATCCAAGAGGCGCACCACAGCACTGTGAAGAAATCTTAAACTCGCTGCTCCACTCAACTGCAACCTTTCCCCATACTAGTACCTATATGCCCCAGCCCACTCCCCTGCCCCCTTTTCTCTCCGATGTCAGTAAACAATTGGTTAGAAAGAGTCGTAGCCTCATTATTTTTATCTTTTATTAAAGGCATATTTAGTGAATCAAAAATCACCAATGTTTCAATCCGTTGAGTCGCACAATATTGTTCTGTCCGTGGAGCCGCGGGCACATCACACATTTTTCGGTGTTTGCTCAACTGGGCTGCGCTCTCGTGTCGCGCGCTCAACTGGTCGTGCGCTCTCGTGTCGCGCGCTCAACTGGTCATACGCTCTCGTGTCGTGCGCTCTAGTGTCAAGCGCGCTACTGTCGCAGCGCCCTCGTGTCGCGCGCTCTAACGTCGGCGCTCTAGTGTCGCGCGCTCTAAAGGCGCTCTCCCTTCGAGACGTCATCTGGTCATTTCTCTGAGTGAAGAAATGGCGGCTACAAGACCGATACAAATAAGTGCCTTATAAGTTGATCGTGTTAAATGGCTCGTCAGCGAGAATAAAGCAATTATTCTATGGCGTATTAATTGCCACCATTTCCAAAGACAAACAAAAATTTATGCACCTCTAATTTTGTTGCCCTTTCCGAAAAAACTGATGGACCTCCGATTTCCCCTGATGCAATGCATACCAACCAGTTAAAGAAAACAAAAACGCTGTATAGGGAATCGAAGGGCATTCTGAAAGAGTGTGTTAAAAGGTACTTCTACTTTACTTTGGAAGTTTATTGTAGTCATAGTACTTCACTTCAAGTACATTGCACCCGGTGTACTTACTACTTTACTTGAAGTACATAACCTCTAATTTACTTTGTACTTCCAAGTAGCTTGTAGACGTACTTTACGCAACACTGTAAGCAATCAAACACTGTCTGCAAAATTAAGCTCAGGCAGCGCTAAACCTCAAAGGTGAAATGATACATCCGCAGTACATCCTTGACCAAAAAGATGTACACAACAATTAGGCATACAGAAGCAGAACCAGCTATTAAAGCATCTCTGTGAAAACACAAGCCGCTTTATATTCGGCTAGCAGAATTTCGCTAACGCATCAAAACCTATGTAAGTACTTCCTTGTTAGCATAGAAAAAAATGAAAGTAACTTCAAAAATAATTTGCCACCTTTTTACGGTAATTAGTAATTCACTGAATTACTCTCTATTTGAGTAATTTCTACTCTACTCAAATTACTTTTGAGGCTAATACTCAGTAATTTAACCTAATTACTTTTTTGAGTAGCTAGAACATGTCTGCTGCCAGCCCGCCACCACATGTGAAAAAACAGAACAGACAAATACATGTACAGAACATACATACTACAGAAAGTACGTAAAAAGGAAAGAAAAGGAGGGAGAAAACATGTATTACATTATTACGAGGGTGCCAGCTGCATCCCATACAATCTGGCAAGCTCTTGTGACTCTGTCCCGTTTGATGGCAGTGGGCTACGCACACTGAGCGTAATTGTCAGTTGCCAGTCAATGTTTCAACTACCTCGTTGCATCAATGGAAACGTCAAATAAAAATCACGTTATCCAGAATGCACCGCATCATTTGTCACTTGCGCAGTGGACTGCGTAAATTACTGGTCGATTTTCTGTTCTTGAGGCAGAAAATATTGAAGAGAACCACACTCGCAAAAGCTCACAAACGCACAGTTACCGTGGCGCCTGCTCCACACCTCGCCGTAACCGCTGGTTGTACTAAACTGTGCGATGGTAACCGCGCGACTGCGCGGCGTCCATTGCGAGCCATGGCCCTGTCGCGTTCGTGCACGTGCGCAGACATTTGCCAAATTTTTGCCGAACTTTCCTTCAGGATTTCGGCATGTGCGGAACTTTGCCGAATCTGAAGTTCGGCAGATTCAGTCCATCCCTAACTTTTACGGCGTGTGTTTGTGTAGGCGTTGTAAAAGAGGGGGAGGAGAGGGCCAATTGTGTATGCGCACCGGGCGCTTTGGTCACTGGCTCCTTTTATGGCGCAGGCGATAGACCCCCTAGCAACGGCGCTCACGCCGGATTGGCTGCTCGGCAACACGCGGGAATTTAAATTTCGGATTCGGAGCGTCCAGTCGGCAACCCAAGCCCCGCTGTCCCCCATGCACTTCCGTAAATAGAGTCCCATGCGATTTAGTTCAGCGATGTTTCGTCAACAACATTGTTTTTTTTTCAGTGTTAATCGTGAAAAAAGTAATGTCGTAAACATCGCCAAATGCTTCGACTAAACAAAATGTTCGAGGAAAAAATAAAAGAAGTCAGCCCACACCATGGATAGAACCCGGGTCTGATACGTATGAGGCAGACATCTTACCACTAAGTTACGCTACCGCTTCGAAAACTCGCATTGTATCCGCTGCCTATGTTGACGGCGGCAGCGCCTATCTCCTCGAACCAGCCCATCCGGCGTGAGCGCCGTTGCTAGGGTTTGGATCGCCTGCGTGTTAAAAATATGCCCGCGCGGGTCGGGGGCCGGTGCCCTTGCGTATTCTTGGGCTCCGCCGGCCAGTGTTTGCTCTGCCCAGTGGCGGCCGTTTCAGGGGGGGCAAAACACATGACTTGCTCCCCCACTCTGAGATCTGGGGGGCAAGCGCACCCTTGCCCCCCCCCCCGGTTGGTACGCCCATGAATGTAACAACCTTTACAACATTTTCCGGATCCCGTGAAACACAATATTTCGTTATGTCACTTTTCGGTCGTCATTATAACGGTGAGGTAAGTACCGTAAATCGCGAAGCAGTTTACTTGATGTCCGCTTCCACTGGTGTCTTGGAAGATTGAGTCTACTGAGAGTGCATTCCTGCAGAAGAAGTTTTCATTGAAAGAATATTGACACGTCAATCAACAATTCATTCCTTCTTGGTAAGATCTATTGCGAAAGCCCGTGACAACCGCCGAACCGCATCTTCCTATAGACGATTGCAAGCAGGGCGACTGGCCGCCGCCATGTCTCGACTCGTGCGGATAAGCCCGTACAATCGCAAGCTCGCCAAAGCTATGTTCACGCGCAAGTTGCACGTGCTTGCACGCATGGGGCACCAGCCGGGCCCCATGCTTGCAATGGTCTATATCAGACAACAATTTATAACCAGCCTGACATTCTCGCATACATGCGTTTGCTGGGCCACGCCACTTGAGCCAGCTGAGCACAGTTGGCAGCGGCGCGAGCAAGGCCACGAGGGGAACGTGATGGTGCTCGAGCCATCCCACCGTGAACCAATGTTTCGGCCACCCCACGGGTGCGTGTCGCCATCTATTGGTTGAACTAACGCCTTTTTCAAGATGGCTGCCGTTGGACCGCAGCCTTAAAGCGGGCAAAGGACAGCGGGCTTGGTGTAGGCGTGCCAAGATTTTACTGGAAGCGGGCCTGTGGCCCGCTTCTATTAAGCTCTCTGCTACCGGGGAGCAAAATAAGCTTGGCGCCGCCACGGGCACCAGCCGCTTAAACGAAGACAAAACCAACAACAACATTATACACTGATAAAAGTGTTATAGTAATTCGGGTTCTCACATTATGATATTGATTAGACATAGTCATCATAAGCATTACATTTCTTAGGTACCTGTTTCATATGTGAGTTATTGAGTATGTTAAAATTCCCTTTCGTTTTAATTATACTTAGGGTCCTGTGTCCTACTTATCGCATGCATTGTCAGCTTTAGTTCTATTATTCTCTTTAATCTCTATGTGAACATACCATAGTTTCCACTTTGATTTATACCTGGTGAGTGTTCGGGGTCTCGATTATTTTGTAAAGGCATAATTAGCTAGATGTTGGATTTCAAAAAATAAAGTGTATGTATTCATGCAGCTTAAATTTTTTTTATTTCGCTCAAACTTTTAATTTGGCAATTTTATGTTTATCTAAAATTGTTTACTGGGTTCTTCCCTATATATATTACCTTATTTATATTCCGGCCCTCAAGACTGCGACAGATCCGTGATCCCGGCCCCCTAGCCACAAAGCTTGGAGATCTCTGCTGTAGACGCAGGGATTTCCTATACACTCCCTAAAGGGGGCCCCCCTTGTTTTTCTGAAACACCCCCTTAATTCAAAACGACACCTCTATTCACAATGTCCCCCCCCCCCCCAAACACCCCCTCCCTAAACATATAGACCTTCCCCTTCCCCTTATTTCAATTCCTGGGGAAACCCCTGTGTTTCAGTTGTTCTGGATGCTGGCGGCAGAAACACAGAGAAGCAGGAACAGCTGCGCGCAAGCATTAGAATTGGATTGAGCGTCGTTTGCAAGCAGTCCTGCCGCTCTGCGTTTTGGGCGGATTCGGTGCTGTACGACTGGTTATCCGCTGCCTGAGTGCCGTTGGTGATGATGACGCTGATACCAAAGTCGACATGTGGAAGCGTGGCATGTCTTGCAAACAAGTGGGTGGTACGAGAACAGACCACGTGGCAGACCGTGCAAACGTAGGTGACGAAGAAATCTCATCGTTCTAGACGACCACGTTGTTCTGGCTACTAGCGGATGGAACACCGAGAAGCAGCAACAGCTGCGTAAACATCTGAAGTGGATTAACCGTCATCTCGCAGGCAACTCTGCCTCTGTACCCCCTCACAGTTCCGCCAGCAGTAGCAAAGATTCACACTTACGTCGCGGAAGACTTTTTTTCATCAGAGTTAATCACATTTTAACAAAGACAGTGTCCTTACTCGCTCATAGTTAGAGCGAATAAGGACACGGTCTAATTAGATCGATTACGGACATTTCTTCCACCGCTCTAATAAGAGCGGTTGTAGAAATCAAGGTGACCATCAAAGTTAGTTTCAGTGAGGTCCTGGTGTTGACACAAATAGTACGAATGCAAGTTATGTTTTTGTGGCACATTCTAGACTCTATTGACACTGCTGCCACACTTACGCGCAGTCTATCGGTTCAGGCGAGTGGGTGAATTTTCACGAAACCAAGAACGTCAATTTTATAATTTTCACTTATGACTGCTGCTTCTTTGCGCGGTTCTCTGATGTACAGAACCTGGCTTCCGAAACTTTATGAAGGCGCTCGCAAACTAATCATGTCCCGGAACTCGTCAATCCGGGAAACGAGCAGCGTACAACCGCGTGGCCAGTCGGGAATTGCTGTTCATCTCACCATATGCCAAAACATAGCCTCCTCCATTCTTACAAAGCCTCGCAGATCGTCGACGGAGCCATAGAGTGCCCGGTCGCAGATTTAGAGCGCTAGGATCTGGTAGCTCAGAAGATTTCTCGGGGAGTCCGGTAGTGAGCGCACAGCTTCTGAGTGGCGAGGACCGGAAACACACTGTTCGCTCGGGAGAAACCGGTGCGACTGGCTGCTGATGTCGAAACTCCGGCGATTGCGGACGCCGAGGCCTGTGGCCTCGGCGGCCGCAATTAAAATGTTTAGTAAAAATATCCTAAATAACGAATTCTTATTTTCATACTCATTCCGGTTTCGTTTCCACTTCCCGGCATGGAAAGATTTTTTACTATTGAATATCATTCGGGAGAAGACGTTTTTGGTCTTCCTCAATAAGGGAACCTGAAAACGTCCTCAAGACGTCTTTGAAAGGACCAGAATGTCCCGACTAGTTCCGGACATCCCGACGACGTCTTCATCGGGACTTAAACGTCTCGACCAGCTGAGGACCTCCTTAGGACGATCTGCGTTGTCTGGGCAGTGCTGTGCCCTATGGCGCATAAACAGCCGAAAACTCCAAGCGGGGGATAGCCTTTTGTCTTTTTGTTTTTTCTCGCTCTGAAGAGCCGCGCCACCGCGGAAAGGCAGCAGGCCGTACTATGGAGGCCCGCGGTGACGCGTCTAGTGAACATGATACTGTTATGAGTATATACACGCAAGATGACGACGACATGGGTTGTTGGTATTGGCGAGGATAGCAGTCCGATTCGCAGAAGTTCAAATTTCGTGGAGGCGGGTTGGGCGGGTCAGCACCGAGCCATGGGAATCTGGCACGCCGTTTGATCGATGCATGAAGGAGCCACAGGAACATGATGGCACTCTTCCGCACTGGGGTCCACTGGGGTCGAAAAATCAGGCTCCAAGGAGGTAGCCAAGTCAAAGTAGAAGCAGCAGGCTCCGAGGAACCGAGGCCCAGGGCTCAAATTAATGGTATAATCGGCTGGTCAGTTTTCAGCCTCTTGGAGCGCTCTGAACAGCCGGTGTGCATTCGGCAGGTCGACGCCAGGCGCTCCAAGTATATTCGGCGGTTGTTTCGGAGCGCTCTCGAAGCTCCGACTCTCGCCGTCCTCCGAATCGGAGCGGTTTGAGGCGCTCTGACTTGGAAGTGGGAGCGCGCGAGAGATCTGGCCGCCGACCGGTCACGTGACTCCAGCCATTTCGCCATTTTGCTTGTGTGTCGGAAGCCGACGGCGAGAACGCGGCTACTCCGCAGAAAGAGGCCTGCGAAAAACAGCCGTCAGTCTCGACGCCGTCACCGTTGTGTTGTGCTCCCCGAATTGAGGTGAAATGTCGTTGAAACGAAGACGTTTAATGTTAGGGGTGGCACCGTCAGTGCTGCTGGCGAAGCTAGCAGACAGCGACAACACCAGCAGCTCGGATGACGACGATGAGGGTCGTGTTTACGAAGCGAAGTTTGCCGAGTTGTTTGACGCACCTTGTACGGTGCCCAAGGTCAAGGCTTATGTTTCTATAGTGCGTACCTACTCGGACAAAGCGGTAAGAACAAAAGTACGAGTCTCTTCAAGCTGTAATGTTGTCTTTTTTTATAGTTTCGCAGGAACTTCCGCTTGGCACAGCTGGCTTGCGATGACCTTATCAGCGTCTGCGTTGACGGCTGCCATTTTTCAAGGATTGACGGATGGATGGATGACTGAATACTTCTGAACCCTCTGAATCCGAGAAGCAAAAGTTCCGCTAGAGGGCGGCTCGCGCCGTCCACTAGTGGCGCAGGCCACCCTCTTTCCGCTAGGTTTGCTGCTCTGAAAAGTTGAGGAGCGTTCGGCTGGGCGCGCCGATTTTCTCGCTCCGATGCGGAGGCGCTCCGGGATCTGGTAGCTCCGACTCGGATTATTGGAGCGCTCGAAAGTGACCAGCCGAATATACTATAAGGCACCGCCGTCGCCCGGTGTGCTATCCTCTCAACGTCGTCGTCGTCACCTTGCATACTGACGTTTCGACGCTGTTGCCATGTATCAATATCTGTAACCTGTAATCAATCAGCCCCGGAAGTTTGCCTCACAATTTTGAGCGCAAACTAAACAGACGAAACCGACACGGAGGAACAGGGAAGGGGTGGCGTTCCCTTCATACCCTCAAAAACAGGAGAAAAAAAAACAGCGTATTTCGGCGTCTCGCCGCAGCGGGGCGCCCGTTACACGACTATCGTAGAGTTCCTGTATAGGCTCCCTACGGGAGCCAGAGTGGCGCGTTCATGCATGGCATGTCGATTCAGCTCCTCACGTGACTGAATTCGGCGAATAGCAGTGCCGCGCGTTCGAGGCGCGCGGCGCGCTCAAAAGCAGGGGAACGTACTGTCGGAGCGCGTGCAACGTCTACTTTGCTGCACGACACTTGATTCGGTTCCTCACGTGATCGGATCTCGGCGAATAGCGGCGAATGTGGCACGCGGCACGTGGAATCAAACGCGCAACTCTGGCTCCCGTAGGGAGCCTATACAGGAACTCTAGACTCTCCTGAAGCCCCTTTTTCCGGGAAAAGGGGCGCCATTCATTGTTGTGGAAATGCTCGAGATACGTGCCGCTTGCCACTTCTGGGAAGAACATGCCGTCTAAAGTCTAGTGCCCCAAGAGCTGCACGTTGCACGTGCCTCGTGCATCGACGCACCTTGCGCTTTTTTTGAAGCATGAAGGGGCTTTAGACTCTCCCCTTATCCCTTGCTTGCCGCTCTACCTTTTCACTCTCGGCGGCCACGTCACGTGACTCTAACAGGCTTTGTCAGTATAGAGGAGGCTATGGCCAGAACCATCTCCACTTCTTTCTTTGATGGATACATGAAGCCCACGGGAAACCCTTGCAGAATCGTTCTGTGGTACACTGAAGACGGTACAACTGAGCTTAAAATAGCACCCGTGCGTCAAAGCCCTCCGAGCAAAAGGTAGCTTGAAGCCAAAGAACCGCGCTTGTTCTAAGCAGAGCTCTTTCACTACTCTGCCATGATCATGAATTGTCCGATTCACATCTGGAATTGTATGCTTTCCGTGCGAACATACCAGCTATTCATACGAACATTACAGATGCGTATGTAGCGTCACCGTCACGGGATAATTAATAAATGTGTAACTTTAAGATTATTCGCTTGAGTCTCGGATACATACTCTTCGCCGCTTTCATAATAAGCAAGAAAAAAACAACAACATGATAACAACAACAACCACCACCACAACAACAAGAACACAGATATTTATTTTAGTGATATCACGCATCAAAGCTAGCAAAGCAACTTCTCGCAGTCGCTCAAGTTACTCCTCGCTTTAGTTCACCATCCACCATCCTGCTGTGACGTATATTTCGTCATTAACACGTAACCCTCCGGCGTCAAACGAGGGTTGTCCTTCTGGCTGGCATCGAGCGTTTGGTTTCGGTATCGACAGATTTCCAGAACAGAATTTTGCAATGAATCACTCGGACCGCCTGCTCGCTCCAAAACTTTCAAAAACTGGGCTGGCCTTCAAGACATATTGCATACATTTCTTCTAAAGTATTAAGATGTGCTAGCCGGTTTAGCCTGTTAAATTAAAAAAACGCCAGGACAGGCACCGACAGGACGTAGACAGTACAGCGCTAGGGTGCCTTCATGTGCGCTCTGCTTATGGTGCAGACATCTGGCCATTTTGTCCCACACGTTTATTTTTCTTTTTGTTCAGAAGTGCGTGAAAGCGCGTGTTCCTGCACACGTTTGCGGCGCTGATTGTGCTACACTCTTGAAAAAGCTAGCAAAAAGCTAGTAACTGCAGCAGTTACTACCCCTTTCTGACCGTCATTACCATTCACTAACTATTTACTACCTCAAACGCGCGATAGGTAGTAAAAATTTATCAAATGCAGCCATTACTACCTTTTTCTGACCGTAATTACTACCTTTTTACTATACTTCGTTTCACCTTATGTTGTACCGCAGCGAAGGCTAGAAGCGCGAGCTCATAGCGTTGGCAGCCGCTCTTAAGTCACGAGAGTTTGTGCCGCCGAGACGTGCCCCAGAGCAAGGAGCTCGCGCCTGCAGCCTTCCTGCGGTACATCATAAGGTGAAACAGAGTATAGCTATTTACTACCGCAAAAGCGCGGAGAAGATGGCGGCGCTTGCTTCATACCCGATTGCCAGCGTTAGCGACGCACTTGCTGTTTTGGATCGCAGGGGGAGGTATCCACACGCAATCGTAGCGTCAACTATTGTATGAGGGGCAGCGGCGTAGACTTTCCATTTTCCCGGGGGGGGGGGGGGCAGGCTGAGAAGTTTCCCGGGGGGGGGGTGCTGCGCGTTATGTCTTCGTCAGAACCGGAGATTGAAGCTAACGCAAGCACGCTGGGATTCCATTTCCCACGTATTTTGTCAATACAGGCAACGTGGGCGTTATTTTGTTTACATCCTACTACTAGAAGCTCGTTACATGGCACGTAAACAGCGTCTCGGAAATAATAATAATAATAAAAATAATAATAATAATAATGATTTATTTTCTAGTGCCCACAAACAACTTAGCGTTCTATTGTGTGGTGCACAAACATGGGTGAAGTATTATTCATTTAAGACAAAATACAAATTATCAAAAACAAACTAAGAACAAACACAAGCAAAAAAAAAAAAGATCAAGGCCCGGGCTTGGAGGGGCTCTGCCCCCTGGATCTCACCAGGGGGGCACGAGTCCCGTCGCCCCCCATAGTCTACGCCTATGATGAGGGGGCATGTTTAAGGGTTGAAGCTTACTTTATAACGATCGCAGCCTCCGTACCAGCACGTCGTGGGAGCCACCGCTACTATGGTGCCTGGATTGCGTCACCGACTGGTGTGTTTAGTGTCCTATCCCGCCCATACATCAAAAGTGGTCCCGAAGTGGCAACAAATGACGTCCCAGAAGCCGGAGTGTCATGCTGTTGACTGTCGCGATCCTGGCGGTTGGCCGTACAAATATTGGCGAAAAGCGCGAGCGAACGCGAGTGTCGCTGTCGTCACGGCGTCTGAGGCGTCCCAACTTCCAGCTGCTGTAGCTTCCGTGGACTGTCACACTGGAGAGCGATCTGCAGCAGAACAGGCGTCTGCCATAAATACCACAAATGTTAGGACGCCGCCAGGGTCGCGACCGGCGACAGCATGACACTTGTATGACGTCATCAGGAGGAAATCGAGGGACCACTTTTTTGGGCACGGTAAACACACCAGTCGGAGACGTGTTCCAGGCACCATACCGCTACAGCGAGCGCAGCAGCCATTGTTAATTCAATGGCCATGCGGCTTACTTCACTTTACTTACTTTGCTTCTCGTTTGCATTCGTTTGTGAGCGTTTATATTTTCATTTTGGTTTAAACTGGGATGAAAATAGCCAAGTAGCACATTCTAAAAACGTTTCCGACAAGAAAAGTTAATTCTGTTTCTTTATATCTTTTTTTATTTTTTATTTTTTAAAACATATGTTTGTTTGTTTTTGTCACAAGAGACGCTTGGCAACATTGTGCGACTAGCAAGTTGGTGCCAGTCGGAGTTCGCAAGACGCTAATTTCTCCGATGTGAACCTGCCGTTTTTGACTCGTGTCATGTGCAGTTCTCGTGTTCCCGTGTTGGAGTGCATAGTTAACGTTCGTGCGATCGACGGGGCGAGTGCCTGCGTGGACGTGGACTGCTCCGAGGATAGTTCTAACGAGCCGGTGCCGCTGCCACTGGATTGGGTTTCGTCGTCCAGGAAGCCTTTTCTCTGCGTCCTCCTACTTGACACTGAGAACTTCTTCACGGTTTGTGTGTGCTCGGTGGTTGAATGATTCTGATTTAGCGTCTTCGGTGTTACAGTGCACTGTCACAACCGTTGATATGCGTCATAAATGGTGTATGTAGCTTTGGCACTTATAAAAAAAAGTTTTGGCATTCTACGAGTTTGTTTGGATTTGCTTATATCTTCCCCAAAAACGCGAGCATTCTTCAGTGTACTACAAAAATTAAGACGCGAGCTACACGCGGTATTAATTTTGCATGCATTTCTGTAGCGCACCAGCGAAAGGAGTGCAGCTGCCGTCGTACTCCTCGTCAATTACAGCCTTCGCTCGCCGCGGAGACGGCAAGAAAGCACTCCCTCGCCGACGGCGACCGCACTCGTTTTAGAGGCTGAACCGCGTGTAAGGATTTAGCGAGCGACAAGACGAGCGACGGAGACATCGACGAGCGACGGCGATTTCTCACGGTCACCCGTCGCGTCGCTGGACTTTTTTATTTCTAGGAAACGTCGCTCATCGCCTTGGCCACTTGTTCCCGTCGCTTTCATGCGGTTTGCCTCGTCGCGCAACTGACCTAGCGATTACGAAGATTTGACGTGCCGTTACAGGACGACAAGTTTGCGTGCTCAAATGGTCAGTATAAAGGACTCTGGGCAGTCTAGGAAGCTAGCTGGGAGGAAGTGGCCGAGTGGGCCAACGCGTCTCAGCTCGAAAGCTTGTGCTAAGCTAAGAACCTCCTGAGCTCGATCCCCACCGCCTCCGCTCGTACGTTCGCGATAAGACTGATTAAAGTAAGCGTGTCATAGCGTGTGGTATTTGTATGTGACCTGTGTTGAATGCATTGTGTCAATTGTGTACTAAAATGTGGGTGTATCTACTTGTAAATGTGGAGAAATTGAAATAAACTTTAAATAATCGGCTTCCTTTTTTGTGTACGTTAATTTGAGGGTGACTAGTGCCACCCGGATTACTCATTTCCAATTTCAATTTTTGTTGCGCCTGCCACCTGGTAAAAAATGACATAACCCCACACCCCCTTTTTTTTTCACCGGAAATCACGTCACTAGTTGCGTTTCCGGTCTTCCGTCGGGAGGTAGCGCTAGTTACTAGCTATGAGGTAGTAAAATACATAGATCCTACTTTGAGGCTAGTAGCAGTTACTAGCTTCTTCACCTAGTAACCGTTACTAGCTCCTCGACCTATACTCTGTTCCAACTTATGATGTACCGCAGGAAAGGCTACAAGCGCGAGCTCCTTGCTCTGGGGCACATCTCGGCGGCACAAGCTCTCGTGACTTAAAAGCGGCTGCCAACGCTATGAGCTCGCGCTTCTAGCCTTCGCTGCGGTACAACATAAGGTGAAACGAAGTATAGTAACCGTTACTAAGCTTGACCGTTACTACCTGCGGTTACTAGGTACATAGTAACATATGTGACAAGCGGTTACTAGCTCTTACCTAGTAAGTACTACTAGCTTTTTTAAGAGTGTATGGCGACATTTCGTTTTCGTCGATTTCTTTGTATTCTCCCCGTCACCGCGTGCTGTCGCCATCGGGTACTACTAGGTCACAAAGGGTGGCATCCACCAAAACAGAAGGACATTGAGGCATCCTAGGACAGCGATAGAGCCACTAAACGGGCTAAATAAGCGTTGTTTATTTAATCACTAAATAAAATGTCACTAAATAAGCGTAGCTTATTTAGTGACACTAGGCAGCGCTATACTCACAACTGGGGTAGAGTGCTTTCATACACACGCCGCTTTTGCTTGAGTGGTGACATCTCAGCCATTTTTACGCCCAATCATTTTTTTACATTTTTGAAGTAAGCGCAATCCCGTGAAAATCAGCTCGAGCGCGTAGCTTTGGCTAATGCAGAGATGCCATTTCAGCGCCCGTCACGCACCGAGTGCGCGAGAGCGTCACGCGCTGAACATTCACTGCAACAATGGATGTCTTCACCAGTGGCGTACCAACTTGTTTTTGAGTGGGGGGCAAACCGGACAAGACCCCCCCCCTCCCCTCCTCCCGGTCGCATATTTTTAGTAGTGAAGGGCCGCGAAAATTCGGCGCCAAATCATGGTATTCGGCAGAGCCGAACTTTCGCCGAACTTTTCTAAAGATTCGGCAAAGATTCGGCAAAAATACAGTGTTACCAGACTTAACGTTGATATTTAATTCTTTCTGAGAATAAAAGGTTATTTTTTTCTTAGCTTAAATACAACATGTAGTGCCTATTGACACAGTTATTATTAAATAATGTGATATTCTACAAGATAATTGTATTGGTGTCGCTTTTGTGTGTTTACTGGCAATTTTGTGTGTCTGCTTGCAGAAAGTGGCGTTACAACGAGGTTGGGTAGTAGCCGGCGCAGTTACGAATCACGCTACGAGGGTTTTGATTTTGAGGCTTCATCAGCGCACGCCTTCAAGCGTGTGTACATTGTTAAAAGTAAAGGCAATAACACTGCGTTCTTACTTTTTCTGGGGGTCACCGTTTCGTGCGCGAAAACGAATGCAATGGTTGCTGAGCCTTCACCAGAAGAGATAACAATATTGTAAATATGCATGTTTTTCGATTTGAGTCACTTGACGTCAGCTTTGCGTGAAAGTGTGTGTCCATATTCGCAACGTGCCGTTTTTAACCTTTAAAAATCCGGTTTCTGGTGTTAGGACACAAACGGACGTTTAGGAAGATGGGGAGAGTTAGGAATGTCGGATGTGCAACTTCGAGCATGATAGTTGTGTGTTCAGATTTATGCAGGTAGATGAAAATCGCGAAATTACGCGAACTAAAAAGCAATATTATTCTGTTTTGGCACAAACTACTTGTGAGCCGAAAACAGGATTGTTATAATAATAATAATAATAATAATAATAATGAACAATAATAATATGTCCATTTGCACATACTGGAAGGGGCCTATGTGGTGGTGTGCGGGGCTAGGCAGATAGGTGAGAACCCTTACGCAGAGCGCCTGCCAGCCCGCCACCACATGTGAAAAAAGAAAACAGACATACAAATGTACAGAATACACACTACTGAAAGTATGTAAAAATGAAAGAAAAGAAAGGGGAAAACATGTATCACATTATGACGAGGATGCCAGCTGCACCCCATACATTCTGGCCAGCTCTCGTGACTCTGCATAGTTTGAGGGCAGTGGGCTGCGCACACTGAGCGTAATTGTCAGTTGTCAGTCAATGTTTCAACTACCTCGTTGCATCAATGGAACGGTCAAATGAAAATCACGTTATCCAGAATGCACCGCATCATTCGTCACTTGCGCAGTGGACTGCGCAAATTACTGGTCGATCTTCTGTTCTTGGGGCAGAAAATATTGAAGAAAACCACACTCGCAAAAGCTCACAAACGCACAGTTACCGTGTCGCTTACTCCACACCTTGCCGTAACCGCTGGTTTTACTAAACTGAACGATGGTAACCGCGCGACTGCGCGGCGTCCATTTGCGATTCATGGCCCCGTCGCGTTCGTGCGCGTGCGCAGACATTTGCCGATTTTTTGCCGAATCTTTTCCAAGCTTTCCTTCAAAATTTCGGCATGTGTGGAACTTTGCCGAATCAGAAGTTCGGCAGATTCGATCCATCACTAACTTTTATGGCGCAGGTGATAGACTCCCTAGCAACGACGCTCACGCCGCATTGGCTGCTCGGCAACGCGCGGGCACTTACATTTCGGATTCGGACGGCGCGTGTATCACTCGAAGCCCGTTAACCCCTTCCTCCCCCCCCCCCTTTGCGGCGTCTAGCCGGCAAGCCAAGCCCTGCACATGGGAATACACCAAATGAGGGAGTACAGGGGGATATGGTTTGGGCATCTTTCGAGAGTACACTCTAAGAGAAAAAGGCGTCAAAGAGAGTAAGTGCCCTAACTTACTCTACTTTAACACTCTCTTCATCAAAGTTACTCTTTCGCGACCGCTTCTTTCGATGATACTCTCCTTAACCTCACTCGAACTCGAGAGTAACTGTAGCAAGAGTTAGTTTCTCTCGCAATACCACGGGCTGTCAATAGATGGCGCCGCTATGGGGTCGGCGCATGTTCAACGTTGCTCGGCGCAGACTTTTTTTTTTTTTACTTGTTTCCTTTTTTTTTTGTTGGGAAGATGGGCAAGGATGTTTTAATAAGTGAGTTGGTACAGCCTACTTCTTTATTTAATTTTGTCAACTCGCGGTTCGAATTTTTTTTTTCTGCAAAGTAAAATAATAAATAAAATAAAAAGGTGCAGAACTTACAGGTGATGTTTTGCTGCTTCTTTGTGCATGTGCGTCGCCAGCGATATGAGCTGATAGAGACCGCCAAATGGGGTCGCCGATGTCCGCGTCTATGCCTCGCCCTTCCGTCGCGGCCAAACGCATGGGACTTCTCGCTCTTAGATTTTTATGTTGACACTATGATCTTGACAGAAACGCTTCGTACCCTAACTACGGATTTATGAACTGCACTTCGTGTCAGGTGAAGGAACCTTTTGCGATTGACTAGAAAAATAAATATTCTGAAATGTGATTTTACAGACGGCTCTATTACTTTACAGCA
>JAZHYW010018805.1:0-22759 GCA_037355805.1 Ixodes ricinus | reverse complement strand
AAATGATAAAAGGATGACAGTATCTGCTAAAGTAGAAACGCAGTTTTCCTGGATAAAAAGGCCGTACGCTAAGTTTGACACCAAGACAGCATGATAAGTGGAGCACTGGCTACATCGATCGTCGTCTGCATTACTTGAACATAATAATGTAAGTTCAATGATTTGTGTTCCGCGTGTATTGCAAGGCAGAATGCAAGCAAGAGCGTTTCTTGTGTACGCTCTTAAAAACAACAAATAGCTGCTCTCTACAGGGTTTACTCGATGAATGACGAGGCGAAAATATGTTTCTCCAAAGAGTAACCTATTCCATGTGATGAGCATTACGCTTTACGCGCAAACACTCGGTGTCATTTGGAGACTTTATCTTTAGCCACACATTTCTTGCCTCATAACTTGAACGATGTACTGTGTATGACTCTTATATGTTTAGCGTGTCGAAGCATGTGCCTACTATCCCCGACGACGGAAATTTATTTTTACTACGTGTTTTCAGAGAACGTTTCGGAGATGTTTCACATTTCGCACATACATCGCAAGGAGGGTTCAGTCTTTAGAAGCATCAACGTCAGTGGTGAGTCTTTCCTCCGCCTTTAAAATTTCGTGCAACTGCAGCTTTTTTTTTTCTTTTTTCTCTCGTGCTAAAATTATGAATTAATCTCGCTGACATATTGGGTGTCCACAACGGATCCTAGCGCTATAAAACGAGTTGGAAAAATCGACTCCTGCTATGCAGAAAGTTCTAAGTCACACCGAATCTGCATTGAGGTAAGGATATTAACTGGTAAAAGGCGCCACTTCTATGTAATACAAATTAGGCTAACAATTTTTTCATCGTCAATTACGCGCATGTTCCCAGACGGCTCGAGGTAGCAATGATTGTAACTCGTGGCGCCGTCTTCCGATGGGTGCAGAGATAGAGGTCAACGTCGATCTGCTCGCTTCACCCCTGAGTAGATGGCGCCACAAGTCACAACGGGGCTAACGCGGTCGCCAGCTAATATATAGGCCGTTGACCACGGCAAGTTTGTTTTTACATATTTTTTTAAAAATAGAGAGCTATGCCATGGAATTTTACCCCTAAAGTGGACTATCTGATAAACATTTCGTGAAATGTTCAGAGTTAAGTGCGCAGGCGATGATTCTTCCGGTTGGTCTTACAGAGCTAGGATCCATTGTGGATGCTCTACAGATCAACGTCACAACGCTATTGCTTTAGATCGTTTTTTTCTCTTTGGTACCGAAGTCAGCGCTATCGCATGACAATACGCTAGTGTATCCAGTCTAAAGCTCATCGCGATTCGTTTTAGTGGTGCCTTGTGTATCTTACCCCCTTTACAAGTGGATAAGAGATAAAAAAGACTAAGGTTCACTTCCGCACCCCTTCCCCAGGCTTGCAATAAGAAAAACGGCTTACTGCTTTCCCTTGACACTCTTTTGATGCGTGCCCCGAAGATAGTGACCCTGCTAAAGTCAGGCCTGAGCTGACAGCCCCTGCAGTAGGGGAGAGTCGGGAGGTTTGGGACGGTTGGAGGAATGGGACAGCTCGTTTATCTCTCCAGGAGTTAGTTCAAACACGTTCATCGGCTGCTCACGAGATGGCGCTAGCATACCGATAGCGTGGCTGTAATGGTGGCCGTCTTCACCGGACGGAGCTTTCTCTGACTACAACTCTCGTTTTTCACGTGTCAAAAGTAAGTATCCGCTTACTCAATTACACCTCTCTCAGTTTTAAACCGCCCTGCCTATGCTGATACCAATTTTTCTTCGAAAACACGCGTTAGGGTCGTGCTTCATGCAATAACAAGTTTAGCCCTAACAAGAGAATTTTCGCCATTGAATGTATTTTTCGTTGGGCGAACCACCTGGGGAGGAATGGGACATTTGAGTCGCGGGTGGAATGGGACAGTGTCCCATTCCTCCCCACCATACGGCTGGTGCTGTGTCTAGCGAATAAGCTTCAATGCTGCGCCGCTTTAGTTCCGAAAGCAGTTATTTTTTTATTTGTTACTTAAAGTGTACAAATGCTTGGTGCCGTGATGTTAAATAACAGACAGGCTGTTTCTGCGACACTTGACGTTAAGACGCGCTAAACCAACGGGGCATCATAAAATGCAATGTTTCTCCACTAAAAAGGTGTGATTACTGTACACATTTGCGAGAAGCCCGGAATAAGCACGTGAATAATAGGCAGCAATATGAGTGCTGCTACGTGCATGCAAGGACGTTAAAGCGTGCTTGGTGTGCGTGAATATTTAAATTTGCCAATTTTTGATCCATTTCCATTTTCAGGAAGATGCCGCGGGTTTACAAGAGGAAGCATCCCGACAGAGCTCAAACATCGAACAATTTGATCCTGGACGCTGTGAGATTGGTGTGCGATGAAAAAGAAAAGTATAAGAGACGTAGCAGAAGCTTTTGAAATATCAAAATCATCGCTTGGCCGAGCAGTGAAGAAGTACAGAGAATGCGGTGACACAGGTGGCATCATGTTCAAGTCCAATTTGGTCTGCGGAATGGTCTTCACAACAGAAGATGAAGTACTCTTGAAAGAATATTTGCTGAAAGCAAGCAAAATGCATTATGGGCTTACGAGAATGCAAGTTCGTTCACTGGCGTACGAGTTTGCAACAGCCTTAAAGAGGAAGTGCCCGGCGTCATGGGAACAGAAGAAGGTAGCTGGAAGAGACTGGTTTATGGGCTTTATGGACCGCCATCCCGAGCTATCGCTTCGATCGCCAGAAGCGACCAGTCTGGGTCGGGCAACAAGCTTCAATAAGAACAACGTCGATGCTTTCCTTTCAAACCTGAAAAGTGTCTACGACCGATACAAGCTAACTCCGGACCGCATCTACAATTGTGATGAAACGGGCTTCACAACTGCACACAACCCACCAAAGGTAGTAGCAGCACGTGGAGAAAAGCAAATCGGTCAGGTTACATCCGCAGAACGCGGCGAACTGGTGACTGTTTTGTGCACTGTCAATGCCATCGGAAACGCCCTGCCACCAGTGTTCATTTTCCCACGCGTGAGGTTTAAAGATTTTTTCTGAAAGGCGCCCCGGCAGGAAGCTTCGGTTTGGCAAGCAAGTCGGGCTGGATGTCGAGCGAACTGTTTTTGCTGGCGTTAGAGCACACTGTGAGACATACGAAGTGCTCGAAGGAGGAGCCAATTCTCTTGATACTCGACAATCATGAGAGCCATGTGAGCATCAACACCATCAACAAGGCCAAAGAGAGCGGAGTCATCCTGCTGACCTTTCCCCCACACTGTAGCCACCGCCTGCAGCCACTTGATGTGTCCGTGTACGGACCATTTAAATCTCGGTACAACGCTGCTTGCAATGATTGGCTCATAAATAACCCCGGGAAGACCATCTCCATCCACAATGTTGCACAACTAGTTGGATCCGCCTACGTATTAACGGTGACACAAAAGAACATAATCTCGGGCTTTCAGAAAACTGGAATTTGGCCTTTCAATAGCGAGCCCTTCACTTCGGATGACTACATGATGTCATCAGTCACTGACAGACCCTTAACGTCCGTAAGCGGAGAGGTGTCACGACAGACGGCCACCATCACCGAGAAAACGGACAGCGCAAGCCGACTGGAAAGTGATTTGAACTTTGAGACAAACGGCCATGGAGCTAGCAACGTCTCTACAGATGTCTTCCCACCTACTGTTGCCAACGCAGCCTCGACGTCAACTGCATCTCCCAGCCGGATTGTTCCGAGCGACCTAAGGCCCTACCCTAAGGCTGCACCGCGTAAGACAGGGCAAAAAGGAAGGAAGAAAGGTAGGACAAAAGTCCTTACGGATACACCCGAGAAGCATGCGATTGAACAAGAAGCTGCAGAGAGGCTGGCACGACAGAGTCTGAAAAAAAGAGCGCTTATCACAGCTAAGACTGTCGCCACTACCCGCCCAAAAAGAAACGGCGACTTCAGAAGGAGTTCAGTTCTTCAAGGGAAGACGACACTGTTGCCGTTGCATTTGATGATTCAGACAGTGACATGTCGGGTTCCGATAATGAGAGGCGGGACATTTCTGAGGCCGATTGCCCAAACAAAACTTTTCAAGTGACAAAAGGCGATTTTGTCCTTGTCAGATTTGGTAAGAAAAAATCTGACGTTTATTACACGGGTAGAGTCGAAAGTAGTGACAATATTGACGTCAGTGTCCAGTTCCTTCGAAAGAAAGAAGAGAGCTCAAAGTTTTACTTTCCTCCGCAGAAAGATATAGGGACTGTGCCAATAACGGATATTGTGATGAAGCTGCCAGCGCCAAAAACTATTGGGGGAACGAAGCGCCTGCAAGCTTGCTTCAAGTTTGATGTGGAACTATCGGCTTTTAATGTCCGCTGAAGACGTTGGGACCGATATTTTACTGGCGTCCCATTCCTCCCAAAGGATGTCCCACTCCACCCGAAGGGACGGGTGGAATGGGACAGATTTTAGCTGTTAGAAACTATTTTTTTGCAGTTGCTCTAGAAGTGGCAGTAACCTGTGTTTCGCAGAATTTGCGCAGCTTGTTTCGACTTGTACTATAATCCATCAACCATCTTTTTGCGTTCAAAATAAACAAAACTAAAAATGCATTTGTGAAAAGCGTCCCATTCCTCCCGACTCTCCCCTACAATTGTTATAATGTCCAACGATCGCAGACCCCAGCGAATAGAAATACTCCCTTAATTTTTTTTAAATTAAAATATTCAATTTTTGAAAAGTAAACATATTTATTAGTATAAAACAAAATAAACGAAGGAATGAATAAACTGGAGTAATGTGCAAACCATGTCTTACTCAGCAGTCTAGTCGATGCCGTCTTCTGGTTCCCAAGAGCACCCTGGGAAACGACGAAACGTGCTGTCATTTCATAATCGGTCTTCTTTATGTGACAACGTCCAATTATTACGACTTTGATGAGAGCTGCTTAAACTGAAGAATCAGCAGGACGCCGGCAAAGTTATTGGAGAAGTCAATACGGGTGGTTCATCTAAAACACCGATGTTTCAATTTCGGCAGAGATGGACCGGGTAGTAAGAATTAAACAGGGAACTTGAATTGTAAACTCCAAGTAATAAATGTAATACTTGTGTTGACTGTACCCCCTTCAACGGAGTACAATTGTCCATCACTCCACGCGATCTGAGAATGTCCGGTGAAATTGTGATTTGATTTGAATTTTAACTGGCTCAAAACCTTCTCTAGCAGAAAAATGGTTCACAGATGAGACGGAAAGACAAAGGGGAGGAGGGGGGGGCTGTTGCATCAAATTGATGCAGCATTACTTGAAGAATGAAAAGGTACTTCATTTAACATTGTTCCGAAACATTTAAAAACGTTATGTAGACATTTTAGTACCAAAAAATGTGAATTTCTAACTTTGACCTTCTAGATTTAACTACCTTGCACTTACCACCACCTTAAGGGACAGTTTGTTGTACACTTTTTTGCCTGTCTCCCACAACGGCTGTTGTTTTTTAAAATTGTGCGTTCTCCTGAGAGGATTACATTGAACTTCGTCTAGGCTGGACAAACCAAAATCTTTTCTAAGCGTCACAACAGCGCTGGATGCGACCCAGTGGCGTCACAAGGGGGGGGGGGGCGCGGTCCGCGGGTGCAGCGCTCGGGGGGTGTCGCGGCGGGCCACGAGAGCGGGGGGGGGGGGCGGGGGGAGTCGCGGCGTGCCACGCGAGGCGGCGGGGGGGGGGGGTGCCACGGCGGGCCACGCGAGAGCGAGGGGGGGGGGGTGTCACGGTGGGCTACCGCCCCGGGTGCCGCTGACCCTCGTAACCGCCACTGATGCGACCTCACCCGTGTGCATCTCACTACGTTACTATAGTCACTCACAGCCCGAGAAGCGCAGGGCTTGGCCTATCATCTTCACACCACCTGCTTCGCAATTTCTTCTCCGAATTTCTTATCGGCTGATGCAGCAAGCACATCGGCTGCGGAGCGACAAAAATATGTCCAGGGCTCGCCCAGCCCTGTGTTTTTAAAGCTGTCGGTGGCAATGGTCCACTCTTTAGAGATAATAAAGCCTGTGTTGATAGTTTTTGATTTGCATACATATAGTTTATTTGCAAGGTATAATATAGAAACAAATTAAATCAAATATCACCTAAAAACTTAGCGAATTTATAGATGCCGAACTCGAATTAAAGAACCTTGGGAAGTACAGTTTTTTAAAACAAATTACGGCCACTAAGGTTTATAATACAATTTGCCGACAACCCTTATACAGCTTAGTAGGCAGGGAATTTAACTTAGCAATATATCGGTGAGCATCTTACGGGAAATGTTTATTTCAAATGTTTATTTCAAGCCAAATTGTCCGCAATAAGCGCTATAATCTGTTGAGTTGTTTTCTTTCTTGTTTATTTCAGTAAGCCTCAAACTTTCTGTGTATGTTTTCACTGTGGTATAAATTGTGTCAATATGCTACTTATCTTGTATAGCGTTAGCACTTTTTTTTAATGTTTCTCATATATGTACTGGGTGATTCAAGGAGCGGCCAGGCTCTTTAAATCAACCTGCAAAATTCGGTTTCTTAACCTACCGCGCTACGATTTTGTGCAGCGTTGCCCACAGATGGTGTACTTTTTTTTGGTCAAATTTTCAAAGAGGGAATTTACCTGAGGAAAAAGTAACGAAAGAAAAGGCTTAGCTCCTATGGAAGCAGCAGCAAAGCCACCGGTCTTCAAACAATACGGCGCCGTTTCGCACGGAGACAAGAAATGGCGCAAGCAGTCGCGACGCCAACGAACGAGGGTACAGCTCCGAGTGCCGACAGCGAGACGATCTTTTCGACTGAAAAACTGGCGCGAGATTTTCTGATATTACTTGCCAATGCATTATTTTATCATCCTACTAATAAAACATATTGAATGGACACATAATCGATTAAAAAAATGATTTGTCGGGATATTTTGACTTTTTTTAGGGTACTGATGTCGTCTGCTTTGCAGTTCCTTTTTACTACCGCGTCTGTCTTTGGTTTTGTTACTGTCGCCACTGCGGAAGCGCGCCGCTTTTGAGTCAAACAAGATCGTCTGTTAAAGGGAAACTGACAGTGTGTTTATGCTCGCGGAGGTTTTTGTTGTACATGACATATGGAGCCCTACTATCCAGAACACAATTTGCGACTCGAAATTCGGTTTCTTTCCGCCCGAAAACCGCCGATCAAGAACTGGCTGGTTCGAGTCTCGCTCACTCTCTTTCCTTGGTCACGGGCCGTTTTCTAAGGTATCGATGCGACCACCGACAATGAATGAATGCGACCACCACAATGAAAGTCGTGGGTCACTGAAGGCACACACTCAATATTAAAAATGAAAAAAATATGAAACCCATTTTTGTGGCTTCTAAAAAGCTGCAAATACGTTGATTGAAAAAAATTTCCAAAGAGAGCCGGAAGCATTCTGTGCGTGCGTCGTTTCGCGTATCGTGGGACTCGCGGGGACGGCGATGCCAGCGGACGACGGAGCGTGGGACCTCTACTTCAGAACTGTCGTTCGCGGTACCGGCGAATTCTGTCTGCCTTTGAAAGAGAATTTGGGACTGATCAAAAGAATTGGTATTCATCCCGTACGACACGCCCGACCACCAAGCCGATTTGCACGAAGACGTCGCCGAGCCGTCGCTCCCTTCTCGTGGCTGAAGACATCGCTCGCGCAAACTTCGAGCACGACCTGTCTACTTCGAGTTGAATATGCACGCGTACGATTTCTTTACTAGGTGCGAATGTCGCCAATGCGTGGTGCTTCCCGGCTTCGACCCGGGAGTGCATTTGGTGTAGGAAAATCGGCAGCAAACTTTCCAGCTTACAGTTTACTGGCTGAATTATTACTAAGAAAAAAGATCCCCCAGTAAGGAGATTCTTCTGTAGCTCCGTGGAACCACGTCCGCTTCACGCGCGGCAGGGCCGGGCTCGATCCCCAGTGATGGCGTTCTTTTTTAAACATTTTTTGATGTTTACATTTCTTTTTTTACAATTATCACTGAAGAAACAAACAAAAAATAACAAACAAATGTTCTGGACGAAACGATGCTGAATTAAATGGGATGGGATTTCCTTTTTGACACCTGCGAACTCAATGTAATCACTTTCCACAAAATGCAAGGAGCATATAAATCAGGTAGCGTCCGCTTTCCGAGGTGCCCGTAAATGTTCTACAGGAATTGCAGCCAGCCATTGGTTCCGATCCCGTTGATCTTCCGGAAACTCTGTCGCACAATGCCACTTTTTCGGACACAGGACATGTGAGCCAGCTCTTCACGCAACATCTTGGGTGTATTCTTTCGGAGCCGATCATGGAAATTAACCACGGGCACTCACTACTCATCTCCAACTCCTCAATGTACAAAACAACTCATCTTGGAGTACAGAACAGCGAGCTACGCCGCATGTCGTCTGCTACACAGAGGAAAAAAAAAGAAAAAAACAGCGCACGGTCGGGTGTAGCCACGTGACTTCCGCCATTCTCTCCTCTCCACTCCTCCGACCTCCGTGCGCGGTTTCGGTTTCGGTTTCGAGCAGTTGCGTCTTTTGGCTTTATTAAAAAATACGCTACTCTATTGCAAAATATTAATTGGGTAGTCCTCCGACACCATAATGAAGCGCCTGGCAAAAAATGAAAAAAGTTTTTTGAGGGTGTCAGTATCCCCATAGGAGTAATATAGTAAACGTAAAGAGAGGACACAGAAGCCGATTCGCGGCCCAGATAGTGCGTTTAATGCCCTCCGCTACGTGGCGCTTTTCTGTAATTTGGTTAATACTAATTAGAGCTCTTTCTCCGAGAAGTATTTATTTTTTAAATTGTTATGCTTTAGAATTATTTAAAGTACTCAAAACGACTAAAGAGTGTTAATCAAATACGTCACAAAAACCACGTGATGAATGGCGCCTGCCATGGCCTGCCTGCCTGCACGCCGTCGCCTCTGCATCATTCAGCATGGCCTCTGCTCGTCCGTGCGTCGTTCGTCCGTGCCGTGCGTGCCGTCCGTCTGTGCTTTCTGCTGCATCATGTTCGGTCGACTTTGCATCAATCAAGGTGACGCATGACCGCCCGCGTGCTCGCATGCTCGGCGTGAATTCGTGGAGCCGATCGGTTTGAGTTTCTCGCGCTGCTGTTTCCGCCGGGCTGTCGGGCTGCACTTGATCGTGTGTGCACCTTTATTTTCTATGAGATTGTTTTAAAAAAGAACTTAACTCACGACCCTGCACACGACATTGTCCATGGATTTACAAATGACGGTGTTGAACGAATCTCTAACATTGCAGATAGAGCCTTGGTTGTTGTGCTCTCTGGAATTTCCAGGAGGTGGGGTGGACTTAGCCCCTTGCAAACACTGTTAAGCACACTCCAACAACGTCTTTTGTTAAACGCAGTCTCCTCAGTTCTCTCATTCGGGAGCTTAAGACTGTTGGCTTCACAGTAAAGGCTGTGGTCTGTGATTAGGGGCTTCAGACGTAAGCTTGGCCAACCAACGGTGTGTGTGTTGATAAGCCATTTTTTGAAGTTGACAACGAATATGTTTACTTTATCTTTGATGTTCCGCACCTCCCCAAAACAACCAAGAGAAATCTCCAAGCACACAAACTTTGCAGTGGAAATGAGGTCATCGAGTGGTCCCATATTGTGGAACTTTATCGTTCTACCCATGAGATGAGCTTGCAATTGGCTCCGAAACTTACTGAGAGAGACATTTTTCAAAAACCTTTCAGTAACATGGAAGTAAATCGTGCCGCACAGGTACTGAGTGCCTCACTCTTTCTTGCAATCCTATCCCTTGTTTACGCCAAGGAGCTTCCTGAGGCAGCCATGACTACAGCTTATTTCTGTGATAGGATGTACATACTTTTTAATTGTGTAAATAGCTCATCATTCAAGAAGACAGGGCAGTTGTTGCGTCATGCCATTCTGAAGGGAGAATCTGAAATACTCGATTTTCTTCACTAGCAACTCGGATGGATTTCAGCATGGCAGTTCCAAAGTAGGAGGCAGCCGCAAGCCATCATAGGGTGGCAAGTTACTATAAAAGTGTCCTCATGCTCTGGGATGAGCTTTCAAACAGCCATGACTTTAAGTTCTTACTTACACGACGCCTGTAGCAAGACCCACTTGAGAAACTTTTTGGGGCTATATACGACAAATGCTGGGCTGCAACACAAACCCAAATGTGCATCAGTTCACCTTAGGACTAAAACACATAGGGATAAAGAAACTGTTCAAACTGTCGAACAATGGAAACGTAGAGGATGACAAGGCTGACCTCCTCAAGGAGTTGCCAATATCTTCGCACCATGAAAGTTCAATTTCAGACAATGTGGAATGTCTTCCAATTGATAACTTCTCGCCACTAGAGGATATTTCTGAGCTGGCATCAGACATCAGGTCTAACGTAATTGATGACTCGTCCACGTATTACGTTTGGGGCTATTTGATCAAGCTTGTGCTTGAACAGACAACCCACAGCTGTGGCTGTTCTCAGCTGCTGTGGGATGAGTCTGATAACTTGACCAGGCCTCACCAGTACTTTCTTGTGCTTAAAGCATACCACGTGCCAGGAAAACTCTTCGGGAACTTAGTAGTACCATCACAGGCTGCCTTTAATTTTATTCAGCAACTAGAAAATCACTTTTTTCCCATAATAGAGCGTGTGGCACATGTTCGAGGAGTGTATGCCACCTTGTATCGCACACTTTGAGGTCTGGGTGGTTTTAGCCTTTGCTCAGAGGAGTGGCACAAAAGTTTTTAAAAATGTTTTGCAGAATACGCTTGTGTTGGCATG
Organism: Ixodes ricinus; assembly: GCA_037355805.1. Taxonomy (NCBI): domain Eukaryota; kingdom Metazoa; phylum Arthropoda; class Arachnida; order Ixodida; family Ixodidae; genus Ixodes; species Ixodes ricinus. Next base: position 11,962 of record JAZHYW010018805.1, on the reverse strand, counting down.
TTCGATTACTTAACCGGAATTTGGACAAAGTTCGGTTGCACTCTTCAGTGGCTGGTAAGCAACTAGACAGGTTTAACTGTTAATAGTGTATTAACGGAGGCGGTTGCCAAACCAAAAACAGAAAGTGCTTATTAATTGGGCGGTGCTGCTTGCACTCCGAACATTTGTTTCTCCTTTTCCCAGCAAATGTGTGTCACGGCTTCCTAACAAAAATATTTATTCACTTCCTACAGAATTTCTATAAAAATAGTGTATATAGAGGCTAAAAATATTCGAAAGAAAATCTATCCACTTTTGCATCCACTGTCCATAGTTTTTTAGCCGCTTTTTCTGAAGCCATACTTCTTTCCTGAACAATTTCGGGGAATGTTTAAGGACGTTGAATCTTGTCAGATTTCGAATAGAGCTCTCATTGTTTGGTAATAGCTTGCCCGCAGTGAGCTTGAGGCTATGCCAATTGGTGTTTTTTATATTAGCCTGAAATTAGGAATTTGTACTATCCGGTGTGTGCTTCCCACTCTTATTATACTCTTATGACTGGTAATGATAGGGATGTCTTATTTATTTGTGCACTTACTTCCCGTGCTCGAATCGGCGTGAAAGTGAATGGATCATTCAGCATGTTCTCTGTGGAAAGTTTTTGTTAACTTGGTTCCGCTAAGAATCTATTACGAAGTGCACGATATGCCGAACTCCTTCATATTAATTTATTTTTGTGAGTATCTGTTTCGTATAAAACATACAGAGCTTCTGAAGTAAATCATGTATACATGAATGTGGTCCAATAAAATGTTTTCGAACCACTTACTGTTATTGACCCCAAAATGCTCCACCAGCCAGGAGTCAATGTGGCGATTGTGTAACTTCAATGTTTTACAATAGGAAAATTACAAGAAATGCACCTCTGTTTTGTGAAGTTGAAATATTGTTTGACACATTTTGCACGGATTCTATCGTAAAAATTAAAATAAAAGTGCATCAATCTTAGAAATAAAACACACACAAAAAAAAAACAGCGGCTTCGGGAGTCGAGGAGCTCCCGAGAGCCGAGCGAGGAGCGAGGCGGGGAGGAAAGAAAGAGAGAAGGGTACCGGAGAACCGGAACAGAAACGCCCAAACCGTAACCGAAACTAACTTGACCGGAACCGGAATCAGATTATGCTTAATGCCGGCCGCTAGGAGCGCTACCTGTCACTCGTCTATCTGGGCCGCTGGGGCCTATGGCAGTGTCCGCTCTTTACCTTGTGTATATTACTCTATGGTATCCCTTTAAAGACGCCTGGTCTCGGCACCGTATGCTCGTTCGTTGGCGTCGCGACTGCTTACGCCATCTCTTGTTTTCCGTGCGAAACGGTGCCGTATTGTTTGAAGACCGGTGGCTTCGCTGCGTTTTCATAGGAACTGAGCCTCTTTCTTTCTTCACTTTTTCCTCAGGTAAGTTCGCCCTTTGCAAATTTTACAACAAAAAAAAATGCACCATCTGTGGGCAACGCTGCACAAAGTCGTAGCGCGATAGGTTAAGAAACCGAATTTTGCGGTCGATTTAAAGAGCCTGGCCAATCCTTGAATCACCCAGTAGTGAACATGTCATGTTTTATTTTTGTATAATATATTTGGTGCCTGCATCGCGGCTGCTGGTTTAGGTGGGTCGGGGCTCGTCAAGCTGTTTTTACAGCTTTTTTCCCGTGTCACCTTTTCTACATTGGTTTTGTTGGAAAAAAATAAAGATACCACTATTATAAGTGCTGTAATTTTTGCGCCGCCAAAAGAGGCCACCGAGGAGCACAGATTAGACTCGAGTGCTGCGTCAGCTTTCGGCTGCAACTTGTGTCCCATTGGTGACCGCCCGAGCCCCAGCTAAACGCTGACGCCGCAGCCGTGTCCGATTTGTGCCCTACGGTAGCCTTTTTTATTGACGCAGGAACTTTCAGCCTTGTGACTTTTTTGTGTAAAATGTGTTGCTATGGTGGGCAGTGCCCCTAATCTTCGCGGCGGGACCAAGCTACCGGGACATCGCCGCTTGCTGTGATCGGCCAGCGGTGCGGAGCTGGCCAATCGCAAGAGGCGGGAATGTCCCGGACTCTTTTTCCCGATCTGTCCCGTCGTGTATAATTATGACTCCAGGATATCAAAACGTCATGCCCTCATAGAGGTTTGTTTCAGTTTTGTGAGAAGCACGTATAAATTACTCATTTCTTTCTGACGCAGCACTTTACTTGCCTAGCTGAACGCTGGGTCACTGTTCGGCTGAGGCTCGTGTTCATTCAGCGAAGCGCCTATTGAACGCGATAACCAGACGAATGCTGACGGGGCATGCATTCGCAATCAATATGTGCCCTTCACCCATGGAGGAAGATGAGAGAAAATAACAAGCGCGCGCTCCTTGTGTTTAGTGGACATCGTGCTTTCGGTGACAATTGGAGACATCCTTTCTGGTAGTGATTCTCAATGACCAGGAGAGTGTGCTACTGGTCTTCCTTATTATTCGTAGAGCTGAATGAAGAAAGACCAACAATTGGTGGACTGGCTAAGTTCAGTTACCCTATACTCGGGGGTAGCTTCACTGAGTGAAGAGCTGTTCGAAAGGCTGAGACGACGTGTCCTTTTTATTTGTTGGGCGTAAATGGCTCTCAGCTTCTCCGCAGAAGCGATCTGTCAACTTATGTGTACGAAAGTCGACGAAACGCGGTTTAATGAAGTTATATTGAATACAAATCAATGTCACGCCCTATTAAAAAATCCGGCAAAAACTTTCAGTGACATTCGGTGGAAACGGGTTAATTTCCACTCATTTTCACCTGAAACCAGCGTAGTTTACCAGTCTTTTTGGTGGAAATATTACCGGCCGCCACTTTCAGTTACCAGATTCCGGTGGACGTTTTACCGGAGCCACTTTCGGTTAAATTTGGGCAAAAACTTCCAGTGTAATTCGGTGGAAACGGGTTAATTTCTACTAATTTTCACCAGAAACCAGCGTTGTTCACCAGTCTTTGGTTGAAATATCACCGGCAGCCACTTTCGCTGGAAGATTACCAGAACCACTTTCGATTACCCGTCGCTGGAATCCTACCGGAAGCCACTCTCGTTGGACGGACACCGAACTTCACTGGAAGCCGACGCAAAGGGAACGGCTAAAGGCAAGGAAGCCAAGACGAGCAGGGGGACTGGGTTCATAATGATAGCCGCCAATGCAGTGGCATTCTCGTGACTGCGTGTTTTAGCTCGGGACGACGTTGCAGTCCTGCAAGAAGTGCGTACAGCGGACCGCTTTGACGATCCAAAAAGGTGGACAGCGATCACCGGCAACTTGGTATTTGCGACAGGCAAAAGTCGGGGCCAGAGCAGGTACGAGACCACTCGGGCGGCATTCTCGTAAGTGCGAGTTTTAGCTCGGGACGACGTTGCAATCGTCAAGAAGTGCGTGCAGCGAACTCTTTTGACGATCCAAAAAGGTGGGCACTTTCACCCGTTTTCATCCGAAACCAGTTTACAGTCTCTGCTAGATTATTTGGCGGCAAACAGATTTCGCTGGAATTTCACCGGCATCGGGTTTCCAGATTTCGCTGGAATGTCACCGGTTTTGCTAGAAATCTTACCCGAAACGGGTGACTCGCTTCTCTGTTTACCGACCTTCACTCGAAGCCGACGCGAGGGGAGGGGGAAGCCGAGACGAGCCGGGGACTCGGTGTGTAATTATGGTGCCTCGCACCAAGTACGAGTCGCCACTCACCCTCTCTCCCTCGCATTGGGTTCGTGGCGAAAATGCGAGAGGGTCGTTTGCTGACTTTTTTTTTGCAGAAAACCGGTTTCTTTGTCCATCAACGAGCAACGGCCGGTCAGGAACGAACGCTGAGTCTCGGCTTCTCGTTCCATGTGTGCGACCTGTATCTTCCAAAGCAGCTGGGTGTGCTGATGAAAATAAAATATTTTTCAGTGACCTGTTTCTTATGTCTCTTTGTCCGTTCGGCTTCAGAAGCATCCAGCAAGCGAAAAAGACTTTGCCCGAGATTTCTCAACGTCGGCGGATGTTCGTTTCGCGCGTTCGTGGTTTTCGCTAAGCGTGCTACTGACGCCTGGTGCACCCGCGACGACGGCATCAGGGACGACATCGTGAGTGTGCCCGGAATTTCTCAACGGCGGCGGATGTTCGTTTCGAGCGGTCGTGGGTTTCGCTAAGCCTGCTACTGACAGTGTGTATGTGTCCGCCTGGTGCACCCGCGGCGACGACATCAGGGACGACATCGTGATCTGTGCCCGCGATTTCTCAACGGCGGCGGACGTTCGTTTCGCGCGTTCGTGGTTTTCGCTAAACGTGCTACTGACAGTATACGTGTGTGTGTCCGTGTGGTGCACCTCTGCGGTTTTATTAGTTGAACTACCGTACGTCTAGGAATTTACCCAGTGGCATTGTGAGTACCTTGAAAGATATCTTTTGCGAGAAAGAACTCGGTCGTTCCTTTTGGTCTGATTGCTTTTGTCTACAGCTGTACAAATTGTTTCACTGGTATCGACCCTGTTAAATAAATACATAGAACCTTCAGGTCTATATGGACTAACCATTTTAATTGTTACCTAATCGTCCAGCATCTGGTAAACATACACCAACCACGGTTCACAGGCTTCCTCCTAAGTGCCTTCCGTTGACGTCCGAAAAAGAAAGAAAAAACACTGCAAATTCCGGCAAATCTGGTGATCTTGTCGTAAATTCTGGCTTTACTGGAAGTGAAAAGAGTTTCATAATCCACCAAAATAGATTTTTACTGGAAATAAACTTCCGGTAAAAATCCGGTGACATTCTGGTAAGAATTTTGGTGACATTCCGGTGAAAATCTGGTAGCATTTCTGTAAAACAACCGGTGACATTCCAGTAAAAAGTCTGGTGACATCCCGGTAAACTACGGCTTTACTGGAAGTGAAAACAGTCCCACAATTCAGTAAAATAGACTTCTACTGGAAATGACATTCCAGTAAAAAATATTTTTCAATAGGGACTGCGGCCGGAATCCTCATGAGCACCCTCACGCCCTTGTGCTTTTCATAGTTTTAACTTGAAACGTTCTTAGAAGAGGTTTTCAGATTAAGTGAAACCGCAAAAAACATAAACGCGAATCTAACTAACTGTAACTAACTCTCACTAAATCTAACACTAATTTTAGTAACTCTAACTCTATCTATAACACTTAACTCCACACTAACACTATTTTAACACTAACTCCACTAAACACCAAGTTTAGCGCTAGTGGTTTAGCACCACCAACGATGAACCAAAAAGGTTCCACGTAGCAACTCAATTGCAGGTCAACTTGCAATATTTGTTTTCCTCCAATTAGTTCCGCTCATCTATGAGTAAATATTTAACCTAAATATGCGTGTAAGGAAATGAACCTTTTCGTTACACAAACTCAACGAGGTAGGAGCGCTTAGTGATAAACCGGAAGTTCGAAAGTGAACCCCCCCCGGTTGCCGCCATGTTGTACGCAAAGGTGAATACTCGTCACGAGACCTAACAATAGCCTTGACGTCACCGGCAAGACTGCATCGTACTGAGCTGGTGGATGTGAGTTTATTTGTTGCGCGGTAGTCGTGATGTGCCGCTGCTTGCCGATGATTTCGGGCTTCTTCGTGTTCTCTGACGCAAGTAAAACGAGAGGATCTGTAGGATTGAGATTTATACTATTTTTGCGCAAAATCGCTCTTGATTTTAGCATCTGTGGGGCAGCATCAGTCGTATCGCCATAGTGGCCCTATCAAAAAGACTATCAGGAAAAATCCTGATGGTCTATCAGGCTGATGGGCTGACGTGTTTTGGGACATTGATGGTCTGATGGCCTGATGTTGTGATGGTTTGATGGTTTGATGGCCTGTCGTATTTTGGGACATTGATGGTTTGATGGTGTGATGGTCTGTCGTATTTTGGGTCACCTGATGCCCTAATGGTTTGATTGTCTGTTGGTTGGTATGGATTTCTAATCACACAAATGTACCGGCAGAAAACAAAGATTCCATTATAGTCAATTGTGAGATTTATTTTGTGTCCATTATTATTTCAAAAGGAACATCCGAAGCGTTGGGGTACCTTCCGAAATCCCTGTAGAAACCTGAAAACAAAGTTTGTATTTAGGTTATGGCATGTTATTATTTCTATTTGAAAATAATTGAACGTTAAATTATCAAACCGGAAGAACAAAATGGAAGAGAAAATGCATTTAATTCACTAACTACTGTCGAGACTCTCTGTCCCCATCGTCCATGCTGGGCATGACGGCGTCGTCGTGCGACAGTGTGATATACACTAAGCGTCGTCGGCCGGAGAATGCAGTATGCCTCGTATTACGGCATTCGCGGCTTTGTAAACGTTTGTACTCACAAACATTTAGGTCACGCTACACGTGCACCTAGTAAATATATTTCCTATCAAGCAAAGTGCGTTTTTCAGCACATTTTCTGCCAGTTAGATCGTAACATGATATACTTAACTTACAAAGCGGATCAACAAATTGTTTTACCAACGGACAATAAAACGATTTAAAGCAAAACTAAGGTTACAAAAACATACCTTAGTCTCTAAGAAGGTGTTTTCGTTACCTTTCGAGTATCGTAGGACAATTGTTCAGGCGGATTATTACGGGTTGAACATCCTGTTATCGAGACACGCCGCTGTCAGCTTTGCAAACCGAATGCAATTCACGCACGCGCGACGACGTGAGATCATTGGCGCCTTCTCTCGGCCACTGCTGGAACCTCCCAAATATAGTCAGGTTCTTTCCACCACCGAAAGATGTCATAAGAAGCACCATCAGCCTAAAGCCCCTTTATCCTGGGAAAAGTGGCGCCATTCTTTGAACTAGCCGCCGCGCACACTATTGGCCAGTCGTCGCGTGACATCTCGCTTTCGGTTTTGGACTTCCGGTCACCATGAATTTCCCAAGATGTTGCTACGCCGCAGCTGACGAGCTGCTGCGCTTGAAGAAATGTCGGCCTGAAAGCTTTCAGTGTCCCCTCTGGAACGGAAAATGAACCTCGGAGGAAGATGTTGCTTCACCGAATCGGTTGAGAAGATTTCAACGCGACGGGAGCCGCAAAGTTATGCGAGGTAGGTGCTCTGTATAAAGCTCACCAGCATGCAAAAAGACAGCTGTTCTGAGCGAGTTATGCTCTCCATTTCACCGTAAACGCGAGCGATGTAATAGCGAGCACAACATTGCCAACTTGGCATGCACGGACGCCCGTGCCGTGGAAGTAAAGGCCCCTACGCACAGGTGCGCTTGTGAGCGTTTGACTGCGTTGTTATGAAAAACGAAAGCGAGTCAACGGCACATCTAATATATTAATAATACTTTATTAGCATATATTTTGAGGAGATCCAGGCATGCAAGGGCCGCAGAAGTCTGTGTGCCCATACCAAAAGGCCTGCGGGCCCAGCCTGGGTCCCATTGTTCATAGTGGTTCACGGGTCAGTTCGTCTGTCAACACTGGCGCTGCACTACACTCTAAAAAATGGGTGTCATGGGGTACACCCATAGGGGGTGTAAGTGCTTGTCACATATACTACACCCTTTGGGGGAACACTTGCACACCACAAATATGGGAGTACGTGTACACCCGTTGGAGTGGTGCACATGTACACCTTTTTCTACAGAAATCTCGCACAAAGGGAACACAGGTGCACCCCATTCAATGGTGTACTGCTACACCTCTTTCTACACCCAATGAAATGAAAGGGAACACAGATGCACCCCGTTCGAAGGTGTACCATTGCACCGCTTCATAAACCCGCCTCACTCAAAGGGAACACAGATGCACCCCGCTCAATAGTGTACCATTACTCCCCTTTGTACACCTACTGCTCTCAAAGGGAACACAGGAGCACCCCGTTTAATAGTGTACTGTTACACCTCTTTCTACACCCACTGAATTCGAAGAGAACATAGATGCACCCGATTCAAAGGTGCATGGTCACACCACTTTATGCACCCGCTTCATAACTAACTTCATAAACCTATATAAGACAGCAAGGAAACCCTTAAAAAATGTATGCGCCCCGGTGATAGCAAAAAGGCAGGTAAACGGACACACCGGATTGTTTTCAAATCTTATAGAAGTTTATTAGACAGCTTATTCCGTGAAGAAGTACAAACTTGCAAGCAATCCGTGATATGCGAAGAGGTACGAAGAAGCTGTTACACAACTGAGAAGATTACTAAGCAAACAAGAAACGGAAGTGAGTCTTAGGCAGTGTCTATTCTCCAAGCAGCCGGCAGAATTATTTCCCAAAATTCCACCAGCAGTCGCCATTCATTCATCAAACGACGCTTTATCGACAGCTGTACCCGAAAAAGAAAATAGCAGCTCCTTCAAGGCCAAAAGGGGGCGCCCTCGCAAAGGCTTATTTTCAGGGGCAACCCAACAATGAACACAACGAGACTTATATCCTCTTAAGAGTTCGACCAAAAGTTAATAGTGCAGTGGATGCTACCTGTGGCCTTAACCTTCAAGCAGGTGCCGTTCCCTGCCTTATCTCTAGCTTGGAGACTGTAGTCACGTGATCCTACCCGGAGACCCAATTGGCCTAAAACAAGCATAGCGCGTACTCTACTGTCAATATCGAGTGTACAGGATAGCTTTATACTTCCTAAGAAGCTGCCCAACCCAAAAAGTGACCCCCAAGAGGAAGCCAAGCACAAGCTGATCGGGGCGCGAGGCAAACGTGGGGGTGCACTGATACACCTAGAGGTTTTTAAGAGAGAGGAGGAGGCTCATTGTCGGTGTACAAGTACACTGGCTGGGTAACGCAGGGTGCATCTTTCAGGAGAAGGGTGCATGTACGCCCGATGCACCCGACTACAGCCTTTTTTCTTCGAGTGTACGTAGTCCGTTGGGCAGCCCTCATTACAGTCTTGAGGTCGTTTGCGTCGGGTGGGAAAGTTCTGGTGTGGCCAGATGGTAGCCGACGCCATAGAGCTGCTGCACGGGGCAGCCAAGATGAGCCGTGGCGTTGCGTGCGCGTAAGGAGCAACTAAAGATGGCCTGTTCGTGTGTTCAGGTGCGGACTGTAGGACAATTCCTGGTGGCCAGCGGACACGACGCGGCACATTAGTCGCACTCTTGAAGCCCGTACTCTTGAGTCAAGGGGTTGCCAGGAGGCATGCCGGAGCAGTTTGATGGAGGAAATTCCAACATAGGGGAGTTGCTCATTCTTATGTGTTGTTCGATGGTAAAAGGTGTACGCTGCACGGCGTTTAACGCTGGCAAGATTTGTTTGAAGTGCTTGTGGTTGGGGCAACTACACGGCACTACAATATTAAAGGGCAGGAAGAACGACCGCTGTGTACAAACATCGGAATGCACTCGCCGGCATTTCGGTGGTCACGCGTGTCACGAAACCTAGCAGGCGGCGAGACTTGGATAGAGTGCGGTTTGTGTGCGTGGAAAAGTTCAGCCGAGAGTCAAGGTCGACTCTAAGCACCGCAACCATACTAGTTCGGCTGATCACGTGATGCCCAAGTTTTAGAGGAGGTGGTTGGAGAGAAAATGGTGGGCGACTTGAATTAGTGAAAGTAACTGTCGCGCACTTATTTGCATTGATGGGGAGATGGTGCAGCTGCGTCCAGTACAGACAACTGGTTTAGGTCAGCCTGTATACTGACGTAATCGGCAGGAGAGCGAATGGGTTGGAGGAGAGAGATGTCGTCGGCGTATAGGATAGGAGTTGAGGCTTAGTTATCTGTAATGCTGTCGATGAAAATGGGGAATAGGGTAGGGCCAAGGACGCTGCCCTGTGGGACGCCAGAAAGGACGGGAATAGCTATTGAGGAAGCACATCGGTAGAGAACTTGCTGGGTACGGCCAGTGAGAAAGGAACAGCCAGCGAAGCAGAGGCCCACGCAGCCCTTTTAGCTCAGCACTCGCCAACAACCCAGGATGGGGAAGCCGGTCAAAGGCACGAGAGAGATCTAGCTGGACCAACTCAACGGGTGTGCGTTCATCAAGGTGTGCACTGACAATGTGAACCAGAGTGTCAAGGGCGGTTTCAGAGCTGCGGCTGCGGCGGAACCCATGCTGTGAGGGTGACAGATGGCTATTGCTGTCAAGGTGCAGGCGAAACTTATAATTGAGAATTCGCTGAAACGTGCGGCACAAGACTCATATGGATGCAATGGGGCGGTATGAAGACAAATGATCAACACGAGCGCCATGTCCTTTGTGTACCGGCGTGACATGGGCTACCTTCCACAGACGAGAAGTAATACCAAAGTCAAGTATACGCTGGAACATACGTCAGAGGGCCGGGGCCATGAAGGGGGCTGTGGTCTTAAGTACAATAGGGTGGATACCATCGGGGCCCGGATTCTGGAAAGGACGAAGCTGGGACACCGCCTCAAGGACGTCGTCAGTAGTTATCGTAATGGAGGATAAAATGGATGTAGGCTGACCAGTTGTGGTGGCACGAGGGGCATCGGTAGTTGAACTATAGGGGGCCAGCGAGTTAGCAAAACAAGAATCGGCCCAGACTGCAGCGAACTGTTTGTTAAATGCTTCAGCTATGTCATATTCGCACGAGAGTAAATCGTTAGCGACAGAGAAGGAGGGGTGCAGCGCCTGCTTCCGCTGAGAGTTAACAAATGCCCAAAATAATTTAGGCTTTTTGACCGCGCGAGCGGCGATGTCCTCAGTGTAAGCGCGGTGAGCCACACGTATACGTGTCTTGACGTCGCTCTGGATGTCCTTGGCAGCGGCGAGATCCTCTGGGCAGCGGCTCCTCTCGCCCTCCAAAATACTCTATCTTTCTGTTTGCAAAGGGCAATGATGTCTGATGTAAGCCAGGGCGCACTGCGTGGGCGATGGGCACGCTTGAGTGGCACAGTGTCGCTTGTAAGGGCAGTCATCAGAGACGTCTAGGTCTCGCACATGTCGTCAATGTCGTGTTCTGAAAGCAGGGCGTCCCATGGGACAAGGCGTGCAAGCCGATGGAGGTGCTCAAAGTCGAGTTTACTGTAGGCACGGAGAAGCCGAATGTGCTTCCCTCGGGTAGGAAGAGACAGAAATGTCGATAGCTGAATGGCTTTGTGGCCAGAGTTGCTCAGGCCAGCAGTGACAGCACAAAGGCGGATAAGAGTTGGATTAAAAGTAAAGCAGAGGTCAAGGCACGACGATTTTCCTGCATTAGCTGTGTATGCAGCCTCCATGCACAGCTGTGTGAAGCCACTTGTCTTAAACAGGTCCAGGAGCACGTCAGATGTGGGGCCTTGCGGCAGCGGGGACCGAGGATCGGTCAAGTCGATGTGGGCGTTAAAGTAGCCGAGAATGTAGGCGTTGTGATACGAGCTGCGAAGGGCTGCAATGCGTTCCACTGAACAACGGAGCAGGCTGTATGACTCGGCGCGGAGAGTTGGGGGGCAGTAAATGGAGACCACGAGGTAGCTCCGTTTTTTGACTGTGATTTGAATGAACAGAGCTTCCAAGTCATCTCTCTCGAGCTCCTCGACTTGGCGGCACTAGAGCGAGTTTGGCACAGCGACTATGACCCCCCCCCCCGCGGGAAGTCGTTCGGTCCCTTCGGAAAACAGCGTACTCAGGGGAAACGATCTGGCTGTCATGGATGGATGGGTCCAGCCATGTTTCACGGAGAGTGAAGATTGTTCGTGGCATCGAGGCGATAGTTGCTTGGAGCTCGGGTATTTTGTTGCAGACTGACCGGGCGTTGCGAAACCAGATCGTCGGCAGCATTGATCTGGTGGATCGCTGCGCCGATGACCTGGAATCGAGTGAGCGTTGCGGAGCGGCATAAACGGGGCGAGCGTTTGGTGTGTCCATGAAGTAATCATCACTGATTAGAGGGAGCCGGCAGGCACCGCATTCCCACTGGTCGCCGCGCGTCGTGAGTCGACGGTACGAAGGCAGCGAGATCTGTTATTTCGCACTTTTTGTGAAACCACTTTTGACACGCCTCGCAGCGCAGAGC
>JAZHYW010018804.1:0-15778 GCA_037355805.1 Ixodes ricinus | reverse complement strand
TACGTATTGCTTGTCGCTGCCTCCATCGCCTGCGCTGCTTTCACCGCGTCGTCCAGCGAGGGGTCGGGAAGCTCCAGGAGTCGCGTCTGCATGGCGTGGTTGTTGATGCCGCAGACGAACCGGTCCCGGAGTAGCGAGTCCAACTGGTCGCCGAAGGCGCAGGTGCTCGCTAACCCTCGTAGCGCAGCGACGAACTGCCCGAGGGTCTCCCCGTCCCGGCGGCTCCGGTTGTTGAAGCGGAACCGCTCCATAAGCGTGGACGGCGCCGGGCTGAAGTGCGAGCGCAGCGTGGCGAGCAGCTCACCCAGCGTTTTGACGTGCGGCGTGGCCGGCTTGAGGAGGTCGAGCAGGAGACTGAAGACGCGGGTCCCGCAGCTGGCCAAGAAGATGTCCCGTTGTTTCGCCTCGGGCGTGTCGTTCGCCCGGAAGAACACGTGGACCTGCTCTTCGTAGACAGGCCAGGCGGACCCATCTCCTCGAACGGCTCGAGCCTCCCGTACAGCGGCATGGCGACAGGAGCGGGCGGCGGTGTTGCGACTCTCTCGGCGGCGTGGGCCGAACCGTGCACGTTGTTGGCCTCCAGTGCCACGGTTCCTCGTCGCCAGTGTCACGAACTTTCTAGAACGTGGACGAAGGGGGCCGAAGCACCCGCCGAGAGAGAGACGACTTGCAGCCTGGTTGAGGGTGGACGATGACTGACCGGGGCAGCGCGAGCTCCCCGGCGTTTATTATCGCGGATGACCAATGTTGCCCGCCGAGGCTGGCGGCCATCGGCGGGTGGACTGGAGGGGCGCTACCAACTGGCGGCAGTGTCTACTCCGGCTTAAAGTCTGTTGGAGACGAGTGTGGAAGAAGACGGGGGCGGAGGGAACGTGGCAGGCGGTCGGACGAAGAGACAAGAGCTGGCGCCAGACAGAAGTTGCTGCGCGAGGCTTGGGCCGGGCACGAACGATGGAGCCATTCTGGCTGGTCTTTCCCATGGCCCGGCAGCCATGGGTCAGACCATGGGATAGCCCCGCACAGCTAGCCTAAGCAGCGCTGGCGTGGGAAGGACGATTTGCAGGCCAGGACATGCACCCCGACTGCGAGCTCGGAACGACGGCCAACAAATAGGCGTCGGCGGGCCTGGACCGCCGGCTCTCGAGGACGGGCAAACCGGAAAGTACAGTAAACCTATTCGCTGTCTTCTCGTGGCAGTGTGTTTCTCTTTGGGAGACGAGCAAAGCACATACCAATCGGGAACGATTATTATAGCGCGAGAATACCGCAGGATATACCAGAAATCAAACCGGACACAATCCGGATAGAAAAACCCGGATTCCACAAACCGGTATTTTTCGACTCCGGCTTAAAGTCAAACCAGAAAAAAAATCTGGAGAGGCATTCTCCGGTTTGTATTATGCGAACATCGACAAGTCCGTTTAAAAAGCGAACCGGGAAATTCCGAAACTAGTCAATCTCCGGTTTCCACAAATGCTACTTTGCCAAATTCAGTTGAAGAAAAATAAGCGGAGAAGTCTGAGCAGGTAACCTTCAGTTCGCGAAAGCCAAACACTCACAAGTGTTGTTAAACAAAGTTGGAAATAATCCAACTCAGAACGAACTCCATCAGAGAGCAGCTAATTAATCCAAACTTATAGGCGACGCCAAAGCGAAACACCACGGCGTTATCGTGCCTTTTTCCTTTGGGAGGCATCGCAAAAATGAAGAAAAAATGAATAAAATGGTAAGGCTGCCTCATTTCTTTGCGATTCCCTTTAGACACTACGTGCTAAATGATCCTAGCGGTCAAATAAAGCCATACTAACTGCAGATTTAGCAAAATAAGAAGTTCAATGACTTTTAAACAAGAGGTTTGAGCGCCTTTGAGGTATGGTAACACATATATGTTTCATAGAGTACACGAGCAAGTTCACGAGTGCAGAATCGCTGCTAACCTGGAACGTTTAATTAATTCATATTTGATTACCACATGCCAGTAATTCGCTTAATAAATTGGAAGGAAGCAGATTATTTGTCATGCGTAAATGAACTTCACTAAAAACATAAAGATTGTCATGCGCTAAATGACTTCATTAACAGCATCAACCCATTTGAAAATAATAATGCATTATTGCTTTTGTCAGTCGAGTCATGGAGTCATCTTTTACAAATAGGTTAAGAAGTCTAAAAAAAATCATACATACGTAGGAAGGCATACATTGAGGGGCTGCGGTGTGACATGTAAAAGTTAACAATAGCATGCAGCAAGCTCACATTTTAGTCAAGCTTTCAGAGCATGTAGCTGCGTCGGTGAAATTAGAACATTTTCTCTAACTTCAGTCACCGACAAAGACAACTTGGTGTACTCGATCAATGGGAACATGTTTCTTTACTCTTGGATGGTTGTTTTTGGACGAAACTGATATATTTGTCAAACATCCAACTGAGGTAAAATAGTGCATGTCTTAAATTCACCGGCCGATTCGACGCATGCGTTATGTAAACATGGGCTGTGTGCTCCAAATAACTATTTCACGTCCAAAGTGATGTCTTCACACCATAGTACCAGGATGTATGAAAGTACATTAGTCAAGTTAATTAGGTGAGAATGTTACGCTTATTTGTTTCTCAGTATTTTGGGGATTGGAAAAATGGTTTCAACCCAGGTTACATAACACATCGTTGTACATCAATGGGTTATACAAATTCAGATAGTTGTGGTAGCTCAAAATTAATGCGAGAATCAGACTCACACACCCTGACAATTCAGAGCCAAAATAGCAAAATGCAATGCTTGCTTTTCTGACGCCATTTTAGGAAAAAACACTCTAATTAAATTTTGGAGCTTGGTGCGTTAAAATGATTTACTAATAAAAAACTGTAAGCCAATCCACTTCTCTATTGTACCCCAAACAAATGAGATGTCGGTGCTTGTTATGATTTACGTATTTATTTTCTGTGCTTATAACAATAGTTGTTTTCACCTTATTTTTTCCGAAGTTTCTGAGGACATTCTTACGGCACTCCTCTATTGCAATTCAGTCAGTTTCCCGGTTTCGATTTTGTAAATAACTCGCACATCTTCATCGCTAGCGACACCAGTTTTTTCCCCACATGGCTTTGTTGTGCGTTGGGTGCGTTTGTGTCGCAGGATGGAATTGTCTTTAGACTTGAAAATTTCCTAATTTATTAAAGTTTAACTATCTGTGAAGTTTTCTTTTGAGAAGTGTGGAAGACCCTTGACGCGACGTTCCAACGAGCAACTCAACACAGTCGGTAAGCATGCCTCTTTCGGGCTTTGGTATTGTAGGTGCGTAAAACAAGTTGTTAACATTAGGGAGTTTTAGAATAACTTCTGCAACCCGCAAAAATACCGTCGTCGCTACTGCGCTTGCGGATACGCAAAACGAGCATTGGGGGCTTTCGGACCCGTTATTTCTGAGATAAAACGCCGGTACCCTTAGCGTGCCCCAAAGAAATGCCGCTGCAGATGGCGGCGCCACCAACATCTCCGTTGATCGCATCTCCGACGCAGCCGCCAGCTCGGGAACCGCGTGAGTCGCACTCTGGCGACCGTGACCACGGTCGGTACGAGTCGAAGCGTATTGACAAACGCCACGAATCGCTGGATTCACTGCTCAAAGGTATTAGAGTGTGTACTTACGATCGCTGCAGAAAAGCAAGCATGCCAAGGTAGTGGACCGTCTTCGCTTCGTAAACACCACAGATGAACCCCTTTGGGAAGCGCTAACACTGACCCCCTAGTGAAGCTAAAAAGCGACAGCTCAAAATAGAGGAAACACTAGAGAGAGCCAAAACAGAGAGCTGAAGAGGTCAGTGTTAGGGTCCCACAAAGGGGATTTTCGTGGAGTTTCAGAAGGGTCATGCAAAGCATTTCCTAGTAAGTGTTAATTTTCAGGGTTATGCATGCAAGTGCAAATCAAGCATAAAAACTACCAGTCTTGGTTCTATTCTGCTTTTGAACTTTCAGAAACAAACTCGGCCGGGCACTTTTCGTGGAGGAGAGTGAGTAGTGCCTAGTCATGAAGTCACGGAGATGTGCGATCCGTGATGCAGCGCCTGGACCACATGCCTGGCCAACAGGACACCCCACCGCGAGCGCCCCGACCACACTTGACGGTTCCAGTCTACCACGGGGTACGACCACGTCAAGTCCGTGGCAGACTTCCTGGGCGAGCTGCAGACCTACCAGCGTGCCTCCGGTGCCTTGGAAGCCTTCATCGTGGACCACATCGTGCCGCTTGCACTACAAGCGAACGTCAGGTGCTGATTGGGGTCGCAGGCTCCCTTCACCAGCCCGGCGTATTTTCAGACAAGGCTGCGAGAAGAGTTTCTGCCTGCTGGCTACGCGACGCAAACTCTCCGAGACCTAGAGACAAGTGACGCAGCACCCGGACCTAACTAGCGTCCAGTACATTCGGGTCATGCAAGAGCTCTTCAAGAGAGCGGAACCCATTACACCGGGAGTTCAGACACAGTAGCTCGGGTCAAAAAGACAGTGCCACCCAAGGTACCACATCTGCCTTATCAACCGCACTATTTGAGACCCTTGAATGAGCTAGGCCGGTGCGCCCGCCCTCATTGAGGAAGCTATTCATGCCGAGCGGAACTACGAGCCGCCACCGCCAGCCAAGTATGCGCTCGAACCTCATGCGCATGGTCGGGGCCCTGAGGCCTCCCGCAAGTGGACTTGTCCGAACAGGCCCACCCTTCCCCACCATGTAAACCATGGAGAGTTGGCGTGGCATGCATGGCAGTCTCCCATGCGGGATGAGGGGACGTTTGCCTGACTGTCACCGAGAGGTCCCCGGAGGTCACAGCGGGGCCCGTGAAGGTCCTGGCGGGATTCGCCACGACAGGTGGGTAGTAGTTGGCCGCTTCCTATCGAAAGATGGGACTCAAAGGAGACCACCACCCAAGCGAACCATCTTTGTCAGTCTGCTCGTGCAAATGCTGGGGAAACTGGCACGCTGCGGTCGAAATCCCGCAGTCATGCAG
Organism: Ixodes ricinus; assembly: GCA_037355805.1. Lineage (NCBI taxonomy): Eukaryota > Metazoa > Arthropoda > Arachnida > Ixodida > Ixodidae > Ixodes > Ixodes ricinus. The sequence goes on along the minus strand of JAZHYW010018804.1, from coordinate 10,777 downwards.
CATTGACGCCCGCCGCAAGGTGTACAAGCCTTCCCCACAACAGCCGATCGCAAGCCCGGTGGATGCCCTCCCATAGTGGCCCTTTACCCGATCACTGGAGGCGGTCCGACGGGCACCTAGGTGCGGATGGCCTCAGCAGGCAACTGCCGTTGGACTGCTGCTGCGAGTGCGAGCAGCCCGGCCATCACCGAAACCACTGTCCAAGACCTCTAAACACCACTAACAGGAGATGGCACGAGATGGCATCAAAGTGCCGAAACCAGAACAACGAAGGAAACTGCCACAGTTGCCGACGTTTAAACGAAACAGCCACTCGCCGACGGCCGTTACAGCTCCTGGGAGCAGTTAGGCCAGCCAGATCGGATTCCATCGGTATGTCCGAATCCAGCCCGAGCCTAACATCATTGTACCGCGCATGACGACTTCACTGTTTGATGTTCCCATTTCCGCACTTTTGGATTCTGAGGCCGCTATCTCGCTTATAGGAGATTGCGTTTTTGAACTCTGCAAGCGCAGAAAGATAAGCCTCCAGGAATGCGAAAGACGTTTCGAGGCTAGCCGGGCACAGCGGCAACAGCTGGAGGAGCCGTAAGGTTGCAAACTTTGTTTAATGGAAGGTAGCGGCGTCAGCGATTTCTTTATCTGCAGGTGACTCTTGATACCCCTGATCTTGGGTCGGGATATCATTACAGGCAAGAGCATGACACTCCAGTTTTATGGTGGCAGATACCAGCCGGGACAACAATCAGAGCTTACTCTCTACCAGACGGGAGGACGGCATCCGCAACCCACCCACTTCAGCACACTTCCCCGTGGTGCCAAATGTAATACCTGCCGGCGTTCGAGAATCGTTGCGAAAGTGCCCCGCAAGCAGCCAGCAGAAGAAGAGAGCTGCAAGCCGTCCTACAATTTTCTCGCCAATGTTCATAGAAACACCTGCAAAGGCTAACATCCTGCAGCACCGCATTCGAAACCGGTGACGCGCCGCCTCGGAAGTGCAACCGTCCACCGATCAGCGTCCACAAAAGGGTATTCCTAAATACGGCGCTCAAGGAGATGATCAATACCGCTTCCGCACGTGAGTCGAAGAGCCCTTGGGCGTTCCCCGTTGTTCACGCTCTTAAAAATATGAAACAGCCAGACTCTGTGTGGATTGCAGGCGGCTTAACGGCGTGTCCGTACAAAACAGCTTACCCTTTCCCCAGCATTTCCTCTGTGATATACGCGCTCGGTAACGCGACCGTGTTTACAACGCTGGATTGCACTCACGGGTTTCTTCAGATCGAGATTCACTCATCAGACATTCTAAAACCTGCTTTCATCTGCCGCTAGAAAGCTGTTTCAGTTCACCCGACTGCCATTTCGCGTGTCGAACTCCCGAGCCAGTTTTCAACACCTGAGGCTTGCTCTACTCGGGAACTCGAAGCACGAATTTCCCATGGCATACATGGATGACGTGGTTGTTTTCTCGAGAACTATTGAGGGCATGTCAAACACCTTCGCATCATACTTGGCGAATGCGTAATGCTGGCCTCACTATTCACCGAAAGTTCAGTTGGCCGCGCCCAAGACTACCCTCCTAGGATTCGTTCTTGATAGCGGCACGCTCCACCCCAACGAAGAGAAGTTGCCCGCGCTAACGGAGTACCCAAGCCCACATGACGTAAAGAGCCTACAAAGATACATCGAAATGATTGCGTTCTGCAGAAAGTTTATTCCACCCTGTTCCGAGATATCCCAACCGCTCAATCAGCTTCTAGAAAAGGCTTCAGGTGGTGTTGAGCCCAACAACAACAGATGCGTATTCGCAGCCCTTTCAAAAGCCGCGTCTGACAACTCTTGTTTACAGCTCCCAAACTTGAACAAGCCGTTCGTTCCGCAGACGGATGCAAGCGACTGTGGTCTGGGTGCTGTCTTGCTGCAGGAGTACGACGGTGTGCTTAGGCCAGTTGCTTTCACGAGTCACAAGCTAACTCCTAGCCGAGCGCAACTACAGTTTCGCGGAGCGTGAATGTCTCGCCGTTATTTATGCTTTGAAGCGCTTGAACATGTACCTAGCTCCCTTTCGGCTCTCCAGCCCAGTTCACTAGACTGCGGTGCACACGCGGTGGAGCAGCGGAGCAGCGGAGTCAAGCCGGCCACGCGCACATCACGCGCGCCGCCTTGATAGCACGGACCAGAGGCGGCGCTGCTCAGAGTCCGAGGAGTCGCTGCCCGGACTCAAGCACCGCCGGTAATGATGTCAGCGTATTGATTGGCTCGCCCATGTCCAATTAATTGTCATTTCTTGTTCTTGAAGCCACTTCCTTCATTTTGTTCCTCCTGATCAGGTATGCAGCAAGGCATACCGACCCACCAGGTCTCAATATATAAACGGGATCTTGTATGCGCATACAGATCATATATGGCTATACGGGATATTGTGTCTGGATACTCATCCTGATATAGCTTATGTGGGATCTGGTATATGAATGTTGGTCCTGTATACGGGCTATACATATTTTAATTTATAAAGCACTTTTTTGTACGATATAATATTTTACACAATCTCGAATGTGTATTCTCTTTTATATATTTGTGGTTTTGCTTATTTTCTTGATTATTTTATGGAGAGACTTTGTGTAGAATTTAGTCCGGAGGAAACTTGAAAGTATTTTTCTGAATTATTTTATAACGTTTTAACTGTATAATTCCTCACATTTTTTGTGATTGTGTGCTTTCAGATTAATAATTAAATCTTCTCGTTTTTACGCAATTTACTGTATTGTGTGAGGCCTCATTATTCAGTGATATTGTTGACTAGCCAACACTTGTGATGTTCTTTGTCACCTCTAATTGTTTTGCAGCAGATGCTGTGAGCCATTCCTAGCAACCAAGCGCGCTGAATTCAGTGCATGGCTCGACGCCTTTCCCTGCCGCTTGAGTTCTTGCTAGAGAGTCAAATGACATGCTCTTGAGCACTGGATTGACTTGAAAAGTTTAGCATCAGACTCAATACACCAGAAGGTGAAACTGAGTATAGCTTTGTATCAATCTAATTCATTTTTTGTCCAGAGTGGCTCGATACGGATTAATCTCCGGATCAGATACAATGTAGTTAAACTATCCGTATTGGCCAAATCCGATTTAGCCTACCATTTGACCAAGTTCGGTTAGGCTTCTCGGATATGGTGATCTCCGGTTTAGTTCCGGATTCTAGAATTTCTAAATGCCTCCGGTTCGATATGACTAAATGAAACTCAAAATTCGCTCTGGTTTAATTTCCCGAACCGCTTTTGGTAGGGTAGTATAGAATATAATCTCTTTGCTTGCCTTAGTGACGTTTAAATTGACCTTGCCATGTTCGTGACGTGCAGAACCCTCTGGTGCACAAGCAGTTTGTAGTGGTTTCAAAAAAGAGGTTCAATTATTTGACTAAGTGCCTTGAGTCGTTATAAAATGTGTAGTGCTATCAAATGGTTGAAACGGAAACTCGCGCATCTGGCAGGCGCCTCACAGGTTAACGGAGACACATTCAAATCGAGTAGTCCAGCTTTGAATGCGACGCCTTGCTACTTACTACAACTTTTAAATACATGAGGTTGAGCTAAAGTCGAGTGAATCTCTTAAACATTTTTCAACTATCATCAAGACCTAAGTTTGGATATAATTATAGTCTAAAGATGGTTCACACTATTGCAACTCACTACGACCAAGTAAGACAAAACCCGCCTTCCAGACTCTTGTTACTGCTTATCGCCAGCTATGCGCAGCAGTAATGGCAATCGCAAGAGGCTTAAAACCCTGTTTTGTTGACCCGGTCATATTGACGCAACAGTGTGAACCAGCTTTAACGCTTTTTTAGGTGTTAGGAATCAAACACTAGCTTTAGGATAAACTTGCGCATCGTACTTCACGTAAAATGTTTTGATCATATCCACGGTGTTGCTTTCCGATTTGAATCGCAGCACTGCAGAACATTGCCGAGAGGCTTGTTGATTGCTGCGGCATGTACCTTATCATGCGAGCTGTGCTATTTGTGTGGTGCTTCATCTGCTTTTATTTTCTTGGAATTTTTTTGGGTTATCAGTTGGACATTCCAGGCTTCATATTGCACTAATGTTTTTAGCAATAATGACCGTCATGAAGAAGTGTCAATCTCTTTATTTGGCTGTTTAATGATGGTGTTATTGTCTTTGAACTGTCGACAACAGGAGAGAGCCTAATGTTGGTATTTGTTCTTATGCTGATCCTTGAAGTAAGTTATCGTTGCTATTTTGTTTCAGTACTGCCAGTCAGAGTCTTATCTCATGGTGTAGCAGGAAGTCTGTATCACTGCAGAAAAATCTAGAGACTAGAAGCGGCTGATGATCTGACAGTCCGAATAGTAGCTGTGAGCTCAGCCCAAAGGCATGCAGGCGTATCAGTTTCACCAGTTTCTCTAATGCGATTCAAAAACACAGAATGCTTCGTAGAAAGTTAAAAGGGCTCAGTCACATCGTCCGCATTTCCCGGTATTTATCTGACATTTTGATTTTTTATGAACAAATAAGACTATTAGGTACTGTAAAATGGCGAGCAAGCGCCCACTCTAAATTGGAGATAATCATAGAGAGCAGAGGGCGAAGGGTGATTGGTAGTCTCGATACAGCGTACATGGCCGGGTACGTGACTTGTTTGGTCCGGCCACGGAATTACGAATAGGCACCACTGTTTGCAGGGCAAATAAATTCAGCAACGCGTAAAAACAAAGCCGGTGGTGGTTGCTGTTCCATTTGGTCCACAAATAAACATCTTGGAAAGTGCTCGATTACACATTGGCTTGTAATTGTTACTAAAGCCTTAACTTCACTCTTTTGAGTAACAACAAAATACGTAAAGCATCCTCTCCAGGAACAACTTTCTGATGCAAGGGGTCAAGAGAGCTAGAGAGGAGGCAGAGTCGATGCCCCATAATTAGCCCACAAGGTAATTTGGACTTTTTCTGTCTCTATTTCCTTTGGGCTTTGACATGTAAGCAACACAATCGCTAACAATGTACCTTTTTACGAGGATCGCGGCTGAGTGTGTTGAACTACGATTGTCAAGCATTCAGGCATATTGTCACGAATGGACAGGCAAGGAAACAAAAGAATAACTGGAAAGCTGAAACGTTTAATGGGGGCGAACTTGTGCCTGAAAGAAAAAAGGAAACAGAAAGATAACAGCAGAGCGTCGCGGGCGTCGGAGTCGGCGAAAGAGCAGAGTCGAACGCTGGGGCGAAACTGACTGTGGCTTGCCTCGCGGAGCCTCTTATGTACGTGCGTGGGCTCTGGAATAATCAGCCCAGAAGGTTCGGCGTGTAGAACTTTCTGACCTCAAACAAGCAACACGGTTCTCGAATTTACCAGAACATTACATTAGATGTCAACAAAAGGTTTCCCGCGACCAGGAATCGAACCCTGGCTTTTCGCGTGGGATGCAGGTGCTTATAACCAGTTAGGCCACGCGCGCTGCCTACTTGGCAAGCTGCGCGCGCGGCAATATTCACGTCTTTTCCCCAACATTTAACCCGTTTTAAACGTAGGCCCACATTTTGACTGGAGCACTCAGACAGACATACACGGTAAATTACTCCGTTATAGAACAGTAGAATTTTTTTTGTCTTGCCACCGACTTAGATAGTGAACGTCGATTCAAGACATGCCATGAAGTTCATCAGAGCTGTGCACGTTCTTTGAGACCATTGAAACGTAAACTCTTCTGGCGATGAAAAATTGTTGTGCGGGCGTGATATACCGCAATAGAAGCATGCACACACCACGGCGTTAAGTCACATTCCATTTAAATCACATTCAGTTAGGGTTGGACCTAGTCGGGGGGAGGGGGAGGGAGACTGGTGGTGGTGCACCACAGCTTGGAATACGTTTAGGAAAACATTGCCCTGCAGAACCCTGGGTCCTGGGCTCAATACCTACTTATGTTCGCTTACACCAGTGAGCTCGCTAACCAACAGGTATAGAGAACAACTGGGAGTTCCGTTTCCCAGCGTTCCACTTATCGTACACATTGCACACCACTTGCTTGGTTTGTTATAAAATATCTTGGTTAACGAGCTTCCTAAAACTCCTACACGGCAAACAATAGGGTGCGAGCTGAAAGAGTGTACCGATAACACACCACACTGATGACAATTAAAGATGCGCATAATAAAGATGCCATCTTTGTTTTGCATGATAGCTGAAATAACTGCTGTAGAATTAAAAAAGAAAACCCAAAAGAGCTAAAAAAAATAAATGCTACACGTTTGGAACATCCTGGCTGATGTTATAATAACATTCTAAAATCAAAGCTAAACAGAACTATTTTACAAATTTTAATTGGTTAAGTTATACCCCGCAAATTTTTGTGGTTGAACTAAATTCAGCTGTGCAGTGAAATATCGTGCTTTGGCTCTCTAGATTTGGCTCCATTGCCAAAAAGGGTTTTCCTGAGCATATCACTATCTGGCTCTTTTCTACTTTGCACCCTCATCCTCTTCTGCTGCTTCGCCGTTTCACCCGTTCTACGCAATGCTGTCTGCCGGTCGTGGAGATAACAACCGCCCATGGCGACAGCGTGCTTGATGTATCTTTCATATATTTTTCAAACTTGCTCAATTTAGGGAAATGGGCATTTGATATTTCCTTTGATGAGTTGAAATATTCTAAAAGTAGGACTTGATCGCTTACTTTGACATTGGTGCGCGCTTGACGTTTTAGGGTAGTTTTATGGTGTTGTGTGTTACTAGAATGAATTGCTTTTTTTAAGTTACCGCAAATGTGTGCAAGGACTCATGCAGTTGTTAATGACCGTTATTATCCAACTCAACTTCGTGCATGGAGGCTATGAATTGAGAAAAGAGCGAGATGTTTAGGAATTGGACATTTGGAAATGTCTGGAGATTTCCACCCAATCAGCATCGATCAGGAAAATTAAGCCTTCCTTTCTCTGAATGTGAACAAAATACACGTTTAGTGTGAAACATGCACCTTCTAACTCAGCTGCTCACGCTGCAAAGCCCAGAGATCTTGGGTCCAATACTCACCCCTGCCTGTTTCGATCTGGATAAGAATCTGAACCGGCGTGCGGTCGTGTACCACTACTGCGTGGTGCACATTAAAGACCCCAGGCTAGCAGTTGTATTGCACTGGCTGAATTGCTGATCTACAGCGAGTGACTCGTCGCATCTTTTTAATGGCTGACCAACTACACGCTGTCTTAATATCCCCACAACCCAAATTATTACTCAGCGATACAGCGACTCAGCCGGCCGGCCTATGAATCTCTGCTCAAAATGCATGAACATGATGTTATCAATATACAATTATCTGCAACGAAAACACGGTAAAAAATGAAGGACGTTTGCAACACCCTGTAATGCAAAATTAGAGCGCAGCTCCTGAGGAGGAAGAGGGAAGGGTAGTGAGGGGAGGGTAAACCTCCTCCTCCTTCTCTTCACCTCCTCATCCTCTCCTGCCACTCCTCTTCCCTTCTCTTCATCCTCCTCCTGCTTCACCTCCTCCTCCTCCCCTCAGTCTTCAAGCTCCTCCCCCTCCCCATTTTCTCCTCTCTTCTCCATTCTCTCCTCCTCTTCCCCCTCATCCCTCTTCCATTATCTTCCTCCTCCTCCTCCTCCTCCTTCCTCCTCCTCTTCCTCCATCCTCCTTCTCCTCCTCCTTTCTCCTTCTTCACCTCCTCTCCTCCCCTCATCCTTCAAGCTCATCGCCTACTCTTGTCATTCCTCCTCCCCCTCCCTCCTCCTCCTCCTCATCCCTACTCCTCCTTTCTCCCTGTCTCCTCTTCCCAATGACCCAGCTGAAAGTGACATCCTCAAAGATTAGCAGAGCATCCCACTCATGTAATACCCCCCCCCTTTGCATTTATATTCATATTGTAATCCGCTTAAAAGAGTCATGAAATTATTTTCATTCCTTCTCAGCTTTAATCCTCAACTCAAAATCGGATTGAAAAATCACGTGGTCGTGACATGCTTTTGCACCGGTGCGATGACTCCAAGCTTTCACCGTGCTTTTTGAGCACATCATATAACTTGTCATTCGCAAGTGATAATAAATTCCGTCAGGGTACTCACTCACCACGAACGCGAATCGAAATATTTGTTGACGAGCGCATACATCCGAGTGACGCAGTTCTCGTGTCCAATGCGTGAGCTCGGTCGGCTGACGTGCTTTCGGTACCGTTCACGTGCTTTGGGTAACGCTGACATGCTCTGAGTACAGCGGGTGTATCACAGTGAAAAGGCGGAGAGCTTTCAAGGAAGTGAGATACAAAATAGTCCCCTATATTTTCAAATGTTCGTACCGAAAAGCTGGCTTTTGACTTCCTACCCTTTTTATTTTGGCCCACTAAACGATATGCGAATAGTAAACTCCCAATGCAAAATCATTTATCCCAGCCCGAAATTCATTTCATGTTGATTAAAAGGATAAAAGGCGCGAACAGAACAGGACGAAAAAAGAACCACGTACGACACGGACAAGCGTCAACGTCCAACTGATTTTATAAAACACGAAACATTGTCAAACTGTCGATCCCCATCGCCTAAACACATGCAGCAGATAACGGTTCGTATCGCTCATCACACGCAGCCCTCAAGAAACAGAATTTCTTTGTTTAGTAGATAAGGGATGGCTGCTTACGCATTTGTCAGCCGCTTTGTGTATACCGAAGGCTACGATTAATCCCCTTTCCATCTTCTCTTTCAGGGGCGCACCTCAGAGCCCCATAGAGAATACATGAGGTTTTTCGCCAACTTAGAAAAATTCTCACATAATAACGGCTGCGCTGATCTTCTTGAAAATTTCGGCTTTAAAGACATTGAGGCATTATCGAGACATTCAATGGAACAAATGTTTTATTATAAATTTGATTATATTCTTTAAAAAATCATGAAAATGGTCAAAATCGGCTAATTCGGCACTCTTACGTTCGGAGCGAATTTACAAAATTATTTCAATGCAAACGAAAAAAGTATTTCATTGAATGTCTTCTAAATTTATTACGGAATCGTAAAATATAAAAATTATTCACGTAAGTAGATCGGTTCCGTAACTACAGCGAATATAAAGAACCAAGGTGTCGATGCTTGTTTTCAGTGTTTTTAAGGTACCTCTCTCTCCCGTGAGGTGGCGCTCGCTGTCCACGAAATGCGAATTCGTCCTTTCCGCGATCGGCCGGATCGGCACTGTGCAAGGTGTTCTTCCGCGCGCGCCCGTATCCTGTTTCATTCTGCACGCCGAGGCGTCAGTGTGCCTGTCTCGCTTTCCTGGTTATCGGTAAATAGATCTCCGTGTTTTTTTTTTGTTTTTTTTTACGGAAAGTTTTATTTTATTGTTATCTTTCACACTAACGTCCTTCGGCCTTGGGGTCGTTGAAATCGGGGATGATACGTGCACAGAGTAGATTGTTCTTTGCCTCCTTTATATTTTTCACGGACCTCCTGTGACCTCCGTACGGTTCGTGGTCACCGCAATCTGACGCGAGGAAAAACGGGTCGCCTGCTCTGTAGCCAGGGTATTTCTAGGGGAGGGTGATAAATCGCTGTTCTTCTGGAAATTCACATATTGCCCAAAAAGGCCGGCATGGGTAATGATTAGGGTATGTTTTTTCGGTGTTTATTTTTGACCGAAAATCGGCGCATGTTTTTCGACGCTTACTTTTTAAACACCAGCGTATTATGGTTGAACGTCTCGTGATGACGCTAAAAAGCGTTGATAACCGAGGAAGAAAAATGCGATTGGACAAGAACATTTCGAATTTCCAATTCTATTCACATATTTCATACGCTTTTTCTTCTCGTGGGAGCATCTATCCCGACGAAAAATGCCTAAGTCATTGAGCTGTGAACGCATACGCAGTGTACAATCTTTTGACCTAGAGAGCTATTGCGCACGCTCGAACGGGCTTCACAGCCCAGTAAACAAAGTTGGTGGCACCCAGAAGGCGAGTTTTGGAATGGTCTGTAGTAGGGCTGGGCAATTAATCGATTAACCTTCCGATTAATCGATTAAGGCTTTAATCGCGATCAAATTTTTTAACCGGTTAATCGGTTTTTTAATCGGTACTCAAAAGAAGCCCGTTCCCAGCCAGGTGCTATGAGCAAGGTTCAATTCTCGAGCTCGCGAAGCGTCACGTGTTCGAGGATATACATTACAGTTCTGCCGAGGCCAGACGAACAAGCAGAAAAACAAGCTGGGAAGCTATACAACGCCATGGTTACTTGTTCCAGTATTCGGCACGTAAAAATGGACGAGTTCACGAGTATGAAAGGCAATCTCGCTGGAAAGTTTGGATTTAAAGTAAACTCCAGCGGTGAAGTTTTTAACTCGAAGGAAGTCCACTGCATCATCTGCAGAAAGCCGTTTTCGTACAGTGGAAGCGTAAGTTCGCTTCAGTATCGCCTACAAGCGAAGCACCCATGTAGCTGCAGCAAGGACCAACCGCCAAAACGCAGACAACAATCAAGGCCTTCTCATCAAAGTTCCTTTCTCTGAAAAAGAAAAAAAAAGAAAGGATAGCCCAAGTTCTGACTTGTTGTCTTCCTGTCGGAGAATCTGGACAAACTTCTTTGTCTTCAGAGCTGGAGCAAAAATATGTGAGTCGCCGTGTAACATAGAGTAAAATAAGTCTTCAAAGGCAAGACGAGTTGTTGCATTCTTTTTAATATATTATTTATAAAAATTAACGCAACCAGTTAATCGATTAATTAATCGATTAAAGGGTGGCGATTAATCGGGTTAAAATTTTTAATCGACGC
>JAZHYW010018801.1:0-12493 GCA_037355805.1 Ixodes ricinus | reverse complement strand
AGGGCACAGGGTAAGGCAAAATTGAAAAAAAAATCGATTTTAGTTTTTTTTGCAATTTAACAAGTTTAGTTCTTTCTGCACATTTTCCATTGTCACAGTGTTCTTAGAAAGTTATATTTCGGGCTGAAAATCACTTCTTCCGAAAGCAAGTAGCAGGTGACCACGCCTCCTTTTGGGATACGCTCCCTGTTTATCAATTAATTTTCCCACAAAACAAATTCAACACCAGACCTAAAAGCTTGTCCAGTAACAGATAATCTTAAAAAAAATTATCTGACAACTATTGCATAGCTTTTTTCAACCAAGACAATCCCGAGACGCTGTGCACGTTTTTTCCAGGTGTGTACTATGTGTACTTTCAAGTGTTTGTGTTTTTGTAACGACAAAATGGCGGCATTGGATGCTGTTCTTTCATTCAATGGTGGTAGCAATGCACAAGCCAATGTTTTGAAGTCCTGTGGATGGAACCCTGTGTGGAACACCATCAAGTGGCTGAGGGAAGTTGTTGTCACTCGAATATACTTTACGGACCAAGCGACACGGCAGGTCACAAAAGAGGCCCGGCAAGCAAGGCGATAAGCCGAAAAGCGAAGACATGACTTTAGCAATGCCTTCCAAGCTGGCGGCTATCGAAAAAATGACTGTAAGGCTGTTGGTGCCAATAGAAATTTGTTATTCACCAGTTTTTTTACTTTAAACTCAATTATCTCAAAACAGTGTTTTTTAGTACATAGGTACCATTTTTTCCTTAACCTGACATTATACAGGGTTGATTTTTTATTCCTACCACCTACATGGGTGTTCAAAAATACTGAACTAGAATTAAAAACATGCACCTAGCAGTTTTTGAGTTATAATTTTTTTAATACATGAAAAAAACTAAAATTTCAGTACTAGACTAAAAAAAATTGAGAAAAAACCTATTTTAACTTGGTTCAAATAATTCTAGTTCAGTAGATAAAACACAAAATTTCGAACAAAATGATATATACGTGACAAGAATACTCCTAATAGTCACCGAGAAAAATGTTCCTCAACATGGCCTGAAATGCATGGGGAGCATAGGACTTACCCTGTGCCCTTAAAATCATGGGTAGTTATCAATTCCCTTGTTATTAACACATCAAAAACAAAGGCAGTTTTATTTCAATGCCCAGGATCGCGCATTACGTTGTCACGCGATTTGTTTTTGGGGAGTGTGCGATAGAGTGCGTTGACAGTACAAAGACGTTGGGGTAATATTTTCTTGTCACGTGTCTTGGAATAATCATGTTACCTACATTCATAAAAAACTATGCAAAGTTGTCGGAATAATGAAGAAATTCAGGCACATACTTCCGGTAAATATTAAAAAAACTAATTTGCAATGCTTTGTTTTATCCTGTGTTCTGCTACTCCCACCTGGTATGGGGTTCGACTACAAAGGGCAACATTGACAAGTTACGCCTATTGCAGAAAAAGGCACTCAGGATAATCGAAAATGTTCCGCGAGACTATCATTCCCTTCCTCTTTTTGAAAAACATAAAGTCATTGATATAACCAATTTGTATGCACATAGACTGATAGCTAATTATCAACGATCCGTAAGGGAAAATAATGTCATTTCTTTAGATCTTGGTAATCTAGAAGCAAACGAGTCTGTATACCCATCGCGACGTAGGCCCCCTGGCGTATTCCCTTTTCAAGGACGAATTTTGGTCTACCACTTTTATTAAACACCCTGTTTTCCCGTGATACCGAAATGCACTCTGTTAGTCATCGTTCCATTCAAGAAGCTTTATAATAAGTAACCACCACTTTTTTGTGTACTGTTGTCTGCGAAGTTGAATTCTTTATGTTTTTCTTGTGTTTATCCTCTGTATAGCAAATGTATGTGTGCGCATATTCGTTCTTTCTTGTCTGTATGTGCCAGTGCCGCTCTTACCTTGTTCTGGGGCGCTGGGACTTGTCAAGCTGCAGGCTTGCAGCTTTTCTTCCAGCTCCCCTGTCACAAATGTACTGTTTGTGGCAAAATAAACGAATTTGAATTTGGTTGCTTTACTAAGTGAGGGCGCGACATTTTCGTCCTTAAAGGAGCATAAGCCAGTGTAGTGAGTACCGATGGGCCGAACTTTTACTACTTTTACCGAATCGAAAGTTCGGCGCCGAATCTAGGGATTCGGCAAAGTCGAACCGAACTTTTCTAAAGATTCGGCAAAAATACATTGTTACCAGCCTTAACGCCGATATTTAGTTTTTCTGCCGAAAAACGTTTTTACTTTGTTTTTTTCTTCTTCACTTAAATGCAACATGTAATGCATATTGACACAGTTATTACTAAATAAGGGTATATTCAAGAATATAATTCTATCGGTGTCGTTTTTGTATGTTTACTGGCAATTTTAGTGACTCCTTGCAGAAATGGTGCGAAACGAAGTTGGGTACAAGCGAGCGTGGCGCAGTCAGGAATCACGCTATGAGAGTTTCGGTTTGAGGCATCATCAGCGCAAGCCTGCATGTGTGTGTACCTCACCCTGCCCGTTTCGATCTGGATGAGCATCGTACCGGCGTGCGGTCGTGCATCACTACTGCGTGGTGCACGTTAAAGGCCCCACGAGCGGTAGTACTGCACTGGCTATATTGCTCATCTACAGCTGGGAGACTCGTCGCAACTTTGAAATGGCTGACCAACTACACGCTGTATAAATATCCACACAACCCCAATTATTATTTGTACATTGTTAAAATAAAGGCAATAATGCTGTTTTTGCTTTCTCTGTGAGTCACCGTTTTGTGCGCGAAAACGAATGCAACGGTTGCTGAGCCTTCACCAGAAGAGATAACAATATTGTAAAATATGCATGTCTTTCGATTTGAGCCACTTGACGTCAGCTTTGCATGAAAGTGTGCGTCCCATATTCGCAACCAGTAATTTTTCTCCACACCCCCTAAGGGGGTGTACACCCCCTTGTTTTTGAAGGCACCCCCTTCATTCGCAACGACTCCTCTATTCTCAATGCACCCCCCCCCGCCCCCTAATTTAAATTCACGGGGAAACCCCTTTTCGCAACTTTAAAATACGAGTTTCTGGTGTTAGGAAACAAAGGGACGTTTAGGAAGATGGGGAAAGTTAGGAATGTCGGATGTAGAATGTTGAGCATTATAGTTCTGTGTTTAGTTTTATGCAGATACATGAAAATCGCGAAATAACGCTAATTGAAAACAAACAAACAATATTATTTTGTTTTGGCACACACTACCACACTACTTCCGAGCCGAAAAGATAATTGTTATAATTGCGAGGAGTGCTTTAAAGTAATTGTCGGCCAATGTTTCAACTACCTCGTTGCATCACTGGAAAGGTCAAATGAAAATCATGTTTTCCAGAATGTACCGCATCATTTGTCACTTGCGCAGTGGACTGCGTAAGTTACTGGTCGATCTTCTATTCTTGAGGCAGAAAATATTGAAGAGAACCACACTTGCTCACAAACGCAGTTACCGTGTTGCCTACTCCACACCTCGCCGCAACCGCTAGTTGTACTAGACTGCACGATAGTAACCGCACGACTGCGCGGCGTCTATTTGCAATCTATGGCCCCGTCGCGTTCTCACGCGTGCGCAGACATTTACCGAATTTTCGCCGAATCTCGAACTTTCCTTCAAAAGTTCGGCATTTGCCGAACTTTGCCAAATTTGAAGTTCAGCAGATTCGGTCCATGTAGTGAGACAAGCCGCCAGTCACCTCCGGTGCAATGATGCTGTTTCAAGAGCCACTTACCACACGACAGCGAATTGTGCCATCAGCTTGTAGGCCCGAAATGAAAATCGACACAGCTCGCATAAGAACCAATCCCATTCCAATCCCACTCCATTCCGGACAAAAGGCAGCTAATTCCATTCTTATTCCTTTCCCTCCAGCGCTGCTGCCATTCCATTCCCATTCCATTCCGGGGTCGCAACTCGCAAAAGTACGAAATGATTCCGGAATCATTCCAACTCCGGAGTGGCAACTCCACAACGCTGCTGTGAACCGTGTTTTCAAATCAAATCTTTTTTAGAGATTTCGAAGTTCTACTTGTCGGCCACCGTTGTCACGCTCAGCGATGCATGATTCATACAAAAGAAAGGAATATGCATAGGGTCGTGCGAGGCCCCTGTCCTCTGCAACATTTTTCTGGCCAGATATGACAGGGCCATAGCCAACACGACCTGCGGCGCCAATGTCTCCCGCATTTTCCGCTATGTCGACGATTACCTTATCCTCCTTGAAAAACGACCTGTTGACAACGAAAAGCCGATAGTCAGCCACACACGATCTTCCTTCTTAGAACAAGCAGAGGGTCTCAAGTTCACGGACGAGACACCGGAGAATTCCATCCTCCAGTTCTTGGATCCGAGATTATCGTTCCTGGAAGATTAGACCTGTTCGATGTATTTCCCACGCTCACAGAAAATATGTTTACCATATGATTCAGCTCATTCTAAGATCATAATTAGAGCAATTGTCACTAGTTGCCTCAGCACGGCACTAAACAAGTCATGTCGACATTTATCCGGGAAGAGTTTTGAAGCTCTTGAGCTTCAAAACTTTTCCCGGCTGAAGTGTTCAGGATTTCCCCGATTCGATTTTTTTAATGTTGCTCAATGGCTGCTCATTATACTAAGGAGAAAGAAAACAGAAAAAGAGACGGCGTTCGGACATTATGCCCTACATACATCGCTTACATAATCTCGAGAGTGGCCTCAAAGTATGATGTCCAGGTAGCACTCTCGACACCTGATAAACTCGAGACTTTGCCCGAAAATAAACAACAAAACAGAAGAAAATGTTGAATGCAAGGTAAATCATCAACACAAGTATGTGGACTGCTTCAGTGGAGTAGTCTACGAAATACCCTTTTCATGTTGAAAGGTCTATGTGGGGCAGTCGGGTCGTTGCATTAACGCTAGATTGAGAGCATAACCACGAGCTGAAGGCTTCACCTGCAGGACATCCAGCGGTGCACATTCAGGATTGCCAATGCAGTCCATTGTTCAACAGCATAAAAGTCTAGCAGAGTTTCGAGGAAAAAAGGAGTAGAGAAATCTATGAGGCACACATGATTATGAAAAAAGGAAGTGTATGCATCAGTGCACCGCCAGTGGCCCTATCGGAAAAAGAATGGCAATATTTCGATCTGTGTCCTTGAGGTCCGAGTTTGGCGGCGTGTTGGGTGCGGCCCAGGCGACAGATTGTAAAGGAATGTGACATGGTCGCTGGAAAAAGTGTTTGCCATTCACAACATGAACCATGGTCGCTGTCGTTTTGGACAGTGTGGGTGCGACCGACGCAGATGTGTATAGCAGCCATCAAGCTTACACCCTTCTTTTTCTTCTTTCTTTTATATCTTTAGTTCCCTTCCCCTGCCCCTTCTTCTACTTACAATTTTCCAGGCACTTTTATTCATGTCTCTTCCTCCTTTAACTGTCAGTCAGTGGTGTAGCCACGGGGCGGGGGGGGGTGCGCCAGGGGTTGTGGGCCCCAGGTACCAGGCGTCCCAGTCATGTGGGGTGATGCAGCGCCCAGAACCCCCCCCCCCCTTGTTTCACTGGTTGCGATCTGGGTGCTACGAAAGGCCTAAGGGCACGGGGTGCCACAAGGCCTAGCTACACCACTGCTGTCAGTACTTCTTCTGTCTTTATCTCACTTAGTAATAATTGCCAGTTGTAACTAGGGCTTTATCTTGTCTCTACATTCTTTCTCCAGTCTTTGCGCTAATTTTACCAAGATGTATAGCCAACTAGCCCACCAGGGTGCTATTCTGGTCACAAACGGTCACGTTCGTGTTTCTCGAAAACTCCTCCCCCTACGAACCGCGCGCTCCTATTGGCCACAGCCCGCGTGATAATTCCACGCGGTTCCCATGGGAACGTTCGCGAAACACGAATGCAACCGTTTGCCGTAACTGCCGCTCTTCGTGTTCGAACCGTGACGACAAAGTGACGTATGACCACGTCCGACCTACGTAGCACATAGCGGAAGTCACGTAACCAGATTAACTGCGGTATTACTCGACACACCCTACTCTCTGTTTCACTATGAGGGCGAGCTAGTACGGGTGTAGGAGCTACAAAAACGTGCTCCGGGCTTTCAATGTCCCTGTCGAGCAGGCGCGCTTGCGCAGTGCAAACCAACGTTCGTGCAAGCATCGTCCGGGGTGATGTGCTCGTGCTTTTAACTTCTGTCTCTATTGCACGAAGGGGAAGAAGCTTTGGGTAGGATTCTAAAGCGTAGAAAATGGCGGCGATGCTTGTTGCTCAACGATGGCTCGGCCAATACGTACAACGACGGGTTTTCCGCGAGCGCCAGGTTGCCTTCGCGATGCACGACGACTGTTTCTGACGACAGTACCGCTTGTCGAAAAGCACCGTGCGATTTCAGTGTGACCAGCTGCGCGATGAGAGACGGCGACGATGAGAGATGATGACCGCCGAGCAGCAGCTACTAATTCAATCGCACTGAGGTTTTTCGCAGCGGGGAACTACAATTGCGCGGTTGCCATCGATGATCACATAGCTAATGGCCAGTGGATGGTGATCAGAGCCGTGACGGCCGTCGCGAGTGTCGCTGTCAACCGGCTGGGAAGAGACGGCTGGGTCGACAAAGCCCCGGACCGAGGCAGCTGAGGCATGTGCGAAAGAATTAAGGCTTTCGTCGCCACCACGACAAGCACACCGACGCCGTGGGGTGCGTTGACTGAACCTAGAATCTAACTGAACCTTCGTCACCATCATCATCGGTCTGAAGGAGACCGTCACCGTTCTGAAGGACTCCAACACTTTGCCGCAAACATTACTTTTCCATTAATAACATGGTGGTAAGTTGACGTTAAAACTTCAGGGTTTCTACCGCTTCATAGTTAGTGCACGCTTAGTACCTATGTATAAAGTTGACCATTTGTTGCGGTTTGTAGCTACTGTCAATCACGCAATAAAATCTGGATGGGTTGCTGATGGCATTTTATTGTATCAATTCGATATTTTACCTTTTCACGCCAAGCTTCTGGAATTGAATGTCAGTCATCGGACAGTCATAAGAAACACTGTTCGATGCCCTGCAATGAACTACGAACAAGTGTGTCCTAAAATGAATCGTTAGTTGTTTAGACAGCAGGGGTTTAGCCTGGCAGAGCATGGTAACATTGTTACCCACTGTAGACGAGAAATTTAGCCAGTGTACTCTTGTGGATGGTTGTCATCTCCGTGACCAAAAAAACAAGAAAGATACAATTGCCCTACATTCAACACACGTGTGTTTAATGTAAAGGTTATGATACCAATTAAACAGATTGTCGTTTCAAACGTGACAGTAACTCATTGAAATTAAAGAGTAGTGTCAACTGGATTCTTGAAATTTGCCTGTGATACAGAGCAAATACGCACTGTTGACTTATCACCATCAAGTGTAAACTGCAAGCGGAAGCAGAGTAGATGTGTGAAGAAAAAGCGAGCATATGTGCTAAAGAAAGAACTGCTACGTAACGTGAAGAATGTCAGCAACTATCTTGCCATGTTGGTACGAGCTCAGTGGCTATGCACATGCTTATGGCAGCCTGTGAAAGTAGGATGCTCCCCTTATGGTATCATCCGGCTTCGCCCCCCCCTCCCCAAATTCGGCGGGCCCTAGAATATACACACAAATTTTGACACCTCCCCCCCCTCCGCACCCCAAGTCATTAACATCACTGCCACCTCAACTTCCCTCCCCCCTCGCCCCCTCAAAAGTTCCTGGCTACGCCACAACGATCAACAGCACTCAATAGATAGTCAACATTATCAAGATAAGCGAAATTTCCTTTATTATATGCACCATATAGGCAGTGTTTCTGTCTTTATATGCATTCAGGCAAAGCACACACTTCAGAAAACACTTGTGTGAAGGCTGCCTTCACAATACAGTCCCCGTCAAACTTTCAAGGCGTTAACAAATTCCACAAATTAAATTTTCAACGAAACGCGTTAGTTTCGGAAAACGCTGGCAAACTTACATTGCGTTTTACATCATTCACCTTTGTCGTCCGATGAATCAGCAGTCAGCGCTACACAAACATCAATGAGCTTGTCGTTTGTTTTCTTGTCGTTGGGGCGATAAGATGAGCTGGCGGGCTAGTTGGTTGTCCATCATGAGTAAAATAGCGCAAAACAGCAAGGAAGGAAGGACCCTTCCTGTCTACTTCGTCCTTCCTTCCTTGCTGTTTTGCGCTACTTTACTCACGTTGGGGCGATCACTGGCGGTCGTGGCGGCGGCACAAGTCTTTCTCAGACCATTGGCTGCTGCCCCCGTGCTCGCAGTAGCATTGGTCACTTTGTGACAAGGTGAGGTTTTGAATCTTGACGCATGGCAACGCTTAATGAAGGTCTATTACCGTCTTCATAATCTCAGCAAGGCTGCCGTTACGAGCCACAACAACATTACCACTTTCAAGCTTCATAACACCGGCACAAATAGAAGACAAGTCTTGCATCTCGCCAAGTGTCATACCGGAGACGTTGAACGCCAGCTCACCGTGCTCTTCAATCCGGTCCTGCTGTAACGAAGAAAATATATAGGTGTCTACTTCTTCTCCGTTGATGAACGATACTGATGTTAACAAACAACTGTTTATTTAAGCGATAGGATATAAAATCTTTTACAACTGATATGGCCAATTCGTCAGTAAATGTTGGGGGAATAATCCTAACCTCTGGCGACTTCCCCTGCCGTCCTCCTTGACCACACACACCCTCAGCGGGGGCCCCGACCACAGCCAAACTCGACAAACAAGGTTCCACACAAAGGCGGGCGAGCCGAACTCCTCCACAGCCGTAAGGGGTCCCAAGTTTGCGAGCTAGCGGGCGGACGGCTCCACAGCCGAAGGGGGTCGGACGTGCAGGTTGGCTCTCCAGAGGCAGGGAGATGTCCAAGGCTTGGTATCCGGGAGCCAAGTCCTCTACGGCCCCTCGGTGGCCGCTTATATTGGGTTCAGCAGCATTCTGGGGTCCTCCAGTCCACCAATCAGAAAGTTTTGGAAGGACCAATCAAGAGGGGTTTTCTTAGCACCAATCAAAAGGCTCGGAGCCTAAAGCAAATACGAACATTCCAAAAACAAGCGCATACACAAGAAAGAACACATTCCAAACGAAGCTCACAAGAGCAGTCATAAACAATAGAAAGCACATTCGTACGTAGACAAAGAAGTTATACATACACAGAGCAAAACCACCTCCGAAGTAGAGATCCCAAAAGCAGACATGCACAAGACAAAACGTTTCCAACGCGGGGTTCTGTAAACTAAGTGTAGCGTTACAGCGTTCACGTTCTCCCCATTTGGGGCCCCCGACTCCGGTGGGATCCAACAGCCGTCCCGTGGAGACGGAAAGAACTCTCGGAGAAGGCAAAAACATAAAGTGAAGCTAGACTAAACACTCGCGCGAGCAAAACTTCGCGACACCTTCCCATTACGGAAAAAGAGTGACCTCACTCTTAAAATGCACACATACAATTCTTAAATCTTAATCACGAGGTCAGTGGGCGCACATTTTCTAAAACATAAAACTGAATGTCTATCTGTCTTTCAAAGGAAAACCTGCTTCTGTTATAACGTACATGGCATCAGAAATACACCAGAACTTACAAAAATACACAAGAACTTACAGAAATACACAAGAACTTACATGGTATACTTATCGCTAGTCGAAAACTTGTTGATCCGCAGTCCACCATGTCGTCGCTTTAGAAAATTCTTCAAAATTCCAAATGATAAATGAGAATTTTTTCATAAGCAGTAGTCACTTCCATCGACGTTCAGAACACACATTTTCCGGTGATCATTTCTTAGTAGATTGCATGAGATGCCGTAGTTGTCGGAAGTCTGAATAATTATGTCACTTGTCGCGCCCTTGATAAACTCCAGCTCTTATCCAGAAATGTGCCCTCTCTCGCGTGAAGCAAAACATCGGGGTGGTCCGCCGTAAGTACCTGACTGGACCGAATCCACCAACAAAATAACTCGCACACAAGGAGCAGTATTCGAGAGCTCTCACTGTTGCCATTGCCCAAAACACAGCCACTTATATTGGCTTGAAAATCGAACTCGTTACTTTGACGGTTCACACGTCCCTCCATCCTTTCTCAAGTATACTCAACATCGGGGTAGTCCGCCGTATTGAACATGACTGGACTTGTTACCACCGACAAGGAGAGCCACCAGAGCAGGAGGAGAATTTGCGCAATTACCGAGCCCATCCAGAGAACGCGCGCCGTATTGAATATGACTACGATCTCTGGGGGCCCGAGGCGCTATAAAACATAAAGCAATGGCAAGAATACATAGTCGAGCTCAACTCTCTTTTCTATCTACACAGCAAATACGTTCTTGAGCTTTGACACTTTCTTCTATATACACAACAAGGGCAACATACCAGCGACAAAATAAAAGTTCTTTTGAGTCGAGGAAGTTAAAATGAAGGCGAAATTTTCAAGCGACGACAGAGTTCGAAAGTTCCAGGTCGGATTAATCGAAGAGGCAATCGGCACTTTTCGCAGAGTTTTTGAATCGAGCACGGTGCTTCACAAGGAACGGATGGCAGTTTTGTAGTGGATGAACAGTTCTTACTTGAATTTGAGGAGGAGTTTCTGGGAGAATACTGAGAGTTTCGGAAAGCACCACACAGGCGAAAATTGCCAGAGTGAGAAGAGCGACGAGGGTATTCATGATGGATTTACCCTGGGATGTCTCGGCGTCTTCAGATGTCACGGTGAGTCCGGACGCAGCGAGGAAGTTGTTCTTGCCTCTGGATCAGCGTCCTAGGGTGATGATGATGACGTCTTGGCATTTTGTAGCTTGAGGCACGGGCCATTTGGCGATTGTAGCAACCGGTCGTACCCCGCACCTCCACCACTTTTGTCGCGGAGAAAATATCGACTCCTCAACCTCCACCACTTTTGTAACGAAGAAAATATAGGTGTCTACTTCTTCTCCGTTGATGAACGATACTGATGTTAACAAACAACTGTTTATTTAAGCGATAGGATATAAGATCTTTTACAACTGATATGGCCAATTCGTCAGTAAATGTTGGGGGAATAATCCCAACCTCTGGCGACTTCCCCTGCCGTCCTCCTCGACCACACACACCCTCAGCGGGGGCCCCGACCACAGCCAAACTCGACAAACAAGGTTCCACACAAAGGCGGGCGAGCCGAACTCCTCCACAGCCGTAAGGGGTCCCAAGTTTGCGAGCTAGCGGGCGGACGGCTCCACAGCCGAAGGGGGTCGGACGTGCAGGTTGGCTCTCCAGAGGCAGGGAGATGTCCAAGGCTTGGTATCCGGGAGCCAAGTCCTCTACGGGCCCTCGGTGGCCGCTTATATTGGGTTCAGCAGCATTCTGGGGTCCTCCAGTCCACCAATCAGAAAGTTTTGGAAGGACCAATCAAGAGGGGTTTTCTTAGCACCAATCAAAAGGCTCGGAGCCTAAGCAAATACGAACATTCCAAAAACAAGCGCATACACAAGAAAGAACACATTCCAAACGAAGCTCACAAGAGCAGTCATAAACAATAGAAAGCACATTCGTACGTAGACAAAGAAGTTATACATACACAGAGCAAAACCACCTCCGAAGTAGAGATCCCAAAAGCAGACATGCACAAGACAAAAACGTTTCCAACGCGGGGTTCTGTAAACTAAGTGTAGCGTTACAGCGTTCACGTTCTCCCCCATTTGGGGCCCCCGACTCCGGTGGGATCCAACAGCCGTCCCGTGGAGACGGAAAGAACTCTCGGAGAAGGCAAAAACATAAAGTGAAGCTAGACTAAACACTCGCGCGAGCAAAACTTCGCGACACTGCCACCGAATGGGCTCATCCAACAGCACGAATGCATTCGTGTCTGCGCGTTGATCAAATACCGATCGCATGTCAAACCCCAGCCGCGGTCGATCCGACGAGCTATCGCGGCCATGTTCTTTCGAGCTTCTCCTCGCCAAGGGTACGGTTGTCGAGTTAAAACAATGCAAATACTCTCGCGCATTCTTGTTCTTACGTCATTTTGTCGTCACAAACCGAACTCGAAAAGCGACTGTTAGCCGCAAACAGAGGCTTTCTAGCTTCACGAACGTTCCCATGGCAAAGAGCGTTGATACGTCACGCGCAATGAAGCCAATGGGATAGCGAGGTACCTATGTAGGGACGTAAAAACGTAAAACCGTTTTCTTTTTTTTCTTGCACGAGCTTTTCTGCAAATAAAAAAGTAAGTAAAAAAAGACTGCCCGAGATTATGCGGTCGCGTTCATTTCTTCTAGCGTCGAAAGCAAAGAGCATTGCTTATGGGGACTACTGTCGTATTCACTGCAGTGAGCAAAGTGGAGCAAAGCATTATTAAAACTGCCCGAAGAAACTTTCCTGCATCATCCACAGCATGTTCACAACCGGTGCACTCTGCGTCAATCTCATGGAGTTGTCATACATTGCCACAGAGTGTCGTCAGCTTTG